>SNQJ01S0069006.1:40491-53983 GCA_010110895.2 Picea sitchensis
GGTTATCTTATATGGATGTGAAGTTTAGGGTTTCAATATCTCTAGAGAATCCTGGAGAAAGATAGAACATATCCAAAAGAATTTTATAGCTTATAATCTCAAAATTAAGGGCAACACACCCTATCATATCCTCCTCATAGAAGAAATCCTTTCCCACATTGAGAGAATTGCTATTATTAGATACCTAACTTACAAGAACAAGATAAATAACATGGATGGAAAGAGGCTCCCCAAAATTGCTTCAAACTCCAGCCAAAACCACCATCGGCTCAAGTGAGGATGGCATAAAGATTCTAAATCATTGGGGAATACAAGAAGAAATCATCATGCAGAATACTGATAATATTACAAATATTATCACTTTAAATTTAAGGAGAATATGTGGTGTGATAAAGAATTAGAGGATAAAATAAAATTAAGATACTATATAAGGTGGTCAACTCTAATTTAGAAGATTAAAAGTACCTCTTAGTTTTGAAAAGTGCAAATAAAAAACACAACATTGCTAAAATAAGAACAAACTCTCACGAGCTACATAGTGAAACTGGGCATTGGACGATTCCCAAAATATCGTGGGATGAAAGAATCTTCCATATTTGTGACACTAAGAGGGTTGAAGATGAAACAAACATCCTCTTAGATTGCCCTACCTATACCCAAATTAGATCCCAATTTAAAAATATTTCCCCTCATACAAACCTTCCTAACCTCCTAAGTCATCAAAACTATGGTGATCTTGGAACACTTCTCTCAATGATTTTTGAGCATAGAAATACAATTTTAAAGAAATTGAAGTAACCTCTTACCTTCTTAAGGTTCTATAGATCAATTGGTCTCAGTGGATGTTAATCATCATCATCATCATCATCATCATCATCATCATCATCATCATCATATAAAGACTTAAAGTTATATATGTTCTGCAATATTTATGTTTAATCATTCTAAAAGAAAAAAGAACAATGCCAATGATATAAGTAAGGACTTATATACTTTATTCTTTCAAATTTATCTTAAAAAAAATTATAATCTTTAATCATTAAATCTAATAATATATATGACTTTTTAATTTGTGTAAACCTTTATAAACATAAATATTGTGAATATTTATGTTGAAATATTTATGTTAGTGATGCAATATTTTATTTTACTTTACTTTGCAAATATTATCCTAGTAGTTCGTATGAGGGCATACTTTCACTCCTTCCAAATGCCTCTAGGTCTTGGGACATTAATCACAGATCTATCAAGCGTCGAGAGGGATCAAATCTCTCAAGGTGCAAACATCTCCTCAAGTTTAGCACTCAAAAAGAGGTTTGCACCTCAAGAGATTTGATCCCTCTCGACAATTGATAGATCTAGGTTAAGAATTTAAATTTAGCACTCTCCCCTTCTTAAAAAGTAACATTTGTTACTTCAATTTTAAGCTATGTGGTTCAAATTTTGAATTTTTTTATTTACTAATTATATGTACACATTTATGTGGGTTTGAGATTAGAAGATCATATTTTCCAAGAGTACATTCAAATAGGATAGAGCTGGTGCTATTTTATGATGTTATCCTCACATTTTATATAAGAGATCGATGTCTCGTAATATTATTTTAACAAAATTTGGCATAGCTCCAATATTACTTCAATGATAATTCATGTTGTAATAATGATATACAAAGTCGAATGGATGCACTATTCATAGAGTGGTATTCTTAGATATCCCTAAGGATTCCTCTTGAAAATCCTTTATAAAGAAGTTAGAATGTGGGATCAATTCATATTGGTATGCGAGAGATTCTTCATTTCTTCACCTTATTGAGCTTGATATTGACAAACCGTGTTGTTGGGAAAAACACCCTACGGACTAGCAAACTAGGGTTAGACTTGCATGCAGATTTGACCGAATAGAAACTACTTTTTTACCTACATCCCAAGATTTAAATCCCTTTTTCTTAGTAAATGCAAGGAAAAGGACCACCTACCTTATTACCGACGTTCGATGTAGATCCTCCGTTGTGCTTGACTACTTGCTTGCGCTGCTCCTTCCACAGATGACCTGCATTCAAGACAAACAACAACTACGCATGCATGCTACTTCTGTACTAAAGGGTTAGAAATCAAACATAAATCAATCAAACTATAGACAATTTATGATTTGGGACGGGAAAAGCATTCTTTTTATTACTGAAAGTGAATCAACTTACAAAATCTGAGACTGACCACCACTCCTTGAACCTGATCCTGGGCTCCTCTTCTTCTGTCCTTCAACTGCTTTGCATTAAATCTCCTTTGGCATGAGGAAAGGCTAAAGGGTTGGGACAATGGATTATGTAAATGGGCAGAGTTTCTTTGCTATATTTTTTCCTTTTCCAAATGGTACCCCTACCCCTTCTTTTATAGGCTAGAAGGAGCTAGGGTTTTGGACGAACCCTCGACCATGCATGGCCGAGATTTTTAGTTAACTGACCCATAGATTTTTGTTCCATCGACAACTTTCCTTTTTTCGTGCTTTGTTAGGTACACGCGGGTTGTTGTAAGTCAGCCAGCATGTACACGCGTGCAGTAATGGGTTAGGGCGTGTGGGCCTTGACACAAGAGGATTTTCAAAGAGTTGTTCAACAAAGTTTTGGCAAAGAAGGGATATGAATTGGCCTGATGCCAAGTAAGCATGTGTGGTGCAATTTAGGGTTATAACAAACCACCCCCACATAAATTTTCAGTGGATGTTATCAATTCTTTAAAGGGTGAGATAAACAAGGGCATTTGTACTAAGATTTATAGAGCCTACCTTTTGTCCACATGCTTTGAGCCTAAAATATTTCTTTCTCCCAAACTTCAGTGCTACTCAGACTTGTATCTCTAGTGCAATTATGGACTCATTTATTTCTTAGGTTACACCAAGCTCTAGTTACCTTATAGCTTAAGGATCCATATTTCCCAACTTAGAGTTTTCTCCCCATAGCATTGCATTGATATAGATCACCATATTACTCAAGAGCACATATTTGTTAGATCTACTCTTTAGAGTTTGAAATTAATGACCACTTAATATTCTAGTGCTCTCCCTACTACAAGATTATAGGACAATTCTTTTGTCCCTTTAAAGATTCTCTTGGTTCTGTCTAGATACTCATGGCTTATGAGCACCATATATGATTATCCCTCTTCCTCTAGGACATGTTCAACCTTCATTAATGACTTACCAAAATCCAATGCCCCGAATTGACATGTACCAGGTTGATTAACTCTTACTCCCAATTCTTTGACACTAATAGGAAGAGGCCCTATGCTCCATGTCCAATCTCAAATGATCGACCTATGAGGTGTTGTAGACTCAATGACTACAATGGCCTCATGCCCATAACATATTTATTTGCAACCTTGAATGTTATAAGTGTTTCTCCTTAACAACATGTCTCAACCAAGGAACCCCCCTTCTTGAACTTATTCATTGTTATGCATCTTGTTGTAGTGATGCTTCCTAGTTATTTTCTTCTTTTAGATTATTTTCCCCTTGGAATGTGTTTTCATCTTCTCCTTATTTATTCACTTTACAACTTAGTGATGATTTTTATTTTTTTATATTTGAAGTAAAGAAAATCCTACAATACTCAGGTATACCAAGTTAGCCTCTATTGATACAATATCAAGATCTCAACATGTAGTTGCATCATTGTGTGCAAACAAAACTTGGCCACCTAAGATAATCCGTTGGTGGTTCGTAAGAGGGCATACTTCCACTCCTTCCAAATGCCTCTAGGTCTTGGGATGTTAACCTATTTTCTTATGTTTGAGGAAGATGAGCTCTTAACCAACTAGAATCAATTTAAGATCATACTCCAAGACTAAAGAAGAAATTTCAACCTTGATTTGTGTCTAGAAGAAAGTGAGTCTCCCATGCTAGTCATTGTTGAGGCTCTAATGAAGAAGTCATGTATTTTCATTAAACAACGTGTCTTACCTAAACTAAGATATAAAACCCTAATTACAATTTTACCTCTTATCCGAAAGAAAAAAAATAAAAATAAAATAATAATATATATTATTCCACTTTTAATAACATCATCTTTACTTAAAAGAAACTTATATTTATTATTTATTATATATATATATATATATATATATATATATATATTTCATATTAAATCAGTGAGGTTTATTCTTCACTTTTCATTGTAAAAGAAGGGCCAACATTCTCACAAGTGAACCCTAGTACATATTAGAAGTTCAAAGCCATATCAATTGCGAAGTTATATATTTGGCCCAGTCCCGTTAAATTTTGACAATTTTTCCCACATAAATGTAAAATTTGTTTCCTCCTAAGAGGTCACAAGTTCAAATCCAAAGCGGCGTAGAGTATGCATATATCCGTATACTTTAGCAGTCAAATCATTATGTGGATGGGTCCCTTGTCCCAAAAACAAGGGGATCTCATACACCAATTTGGTATCTAGCTTGGTCATAACCTTAAAATTAGATTATTATTATTATAAAAATAATAATTATGTATTAATCATTTAAAACCTATTTTCAATTTCCCAATACATAAACCATATGAAATTTCATAGAATTATTTTAGAAATTTGCATTTAGTTTATCAATTGAAGATTATTATTGCCTGATGCAAAATATGGTTGAGATTACACACCTCAACCTTTGAGAACGAGAATTGTGGGTATATACTCTTTAGAGAGATTGAGCATTGTCATTTTCCTCATTTTTTTCAAATTAAAACAAGAGTTGCATGGCAATGAAGTCTGTGTCGAGTTAGTTGGGAAATATATGCTCAACAATGAAACTTAATATAATTGAATGCACATGCAATGAATAGTTGTTTTCAAAAGACAATAATTAAACAATAGATAAAATAAAAAAGAATGATCGTTGAGTATGCAATTGATTTCTACTTTAGTTGTTGAGTATGCATTTGAAGAATAATATAAATATTATGGCATATTTATTGCAAGATTCTATAGATATGTGATGGGAACAAGAGGTTCAAAAAGAAATATTAAAATAAGTAAATCTGCGGTTTGAGTCTTTCAATTGTGCGGATATAAAGGAGAGTGATGAAATTGTGGAAGCTTCATACATAAAAGTTAGTGAAAAGTGTGTGGCATCTAGCATGTGCAAGAAAAAAGGGGCCTAAATTTCTCCAGATAGAATATCTAATTTAGCATTGGACTATGTAAAAAAGAAAACAAATAGAAACATACAACATAAACTTAGTAAAAAGTAGTATGCGGAGGCCAAGATATGCCATAAGAAATGTAAACATGTCAATTTCTTTAAAAGACAATAAAATACTTTATAATTTCATAAAAAAAAATATATTCAATGATCTTATATAGGAAAATTTGATATTTAACACACAAGCTAAAAACCTTTGTAAACTATACCAAAATTTACTATTTAATGCGAAAGAATAAAAAAGTCAAAACAATAAACTTAGTAAAAAGAAGTATGTGGAGGTCAGTATGTGCGAGAAGCGATGTAGATTGTGTCAATGTTACCATTCGCTCATAGTAATGTGAAGTGTGCATAGGCTGGCATGTGTGAGAAGCAAAGGACTTAAAGTTCTCCACATAGAATATCGGATTTAACATCCGACTATGTAAAACAAAAGCAGAAACATACAACATAAAACTTAGTAGAAAGCAATATGTGGAGGTGAGGACATGCTGGAAGCAATCTAAAGTGTGTTGATGCCAACATTCATTGAAATATATGTAAAGTGTGCAGAGGATAGGATGTGCGGGTGTGTGAGTAGCAAAGCACGTGTAGTTATCCACACAAGACATGAAAAATTTAACATATAACTATCTAAAAACATATACCATAAAACTTTGTAAAGTGATTGTGGAGAGGAAATGCAGAGTGCACCGAGCCCAACATGTGCCTGAAGCAATGTGAGGTGCAAGAAATATAGGATGTGCATGAGACAATGCAAACTATGCACAACTTAGGATATGCGGAAAGTAGATGCGATCAAGTTCCCTGTACTATATATGTTGCTTATATAGACCCTTGAAATTGTCAGTAGCAGATCAAAAATTTATTACTGGCACGACTATTTTTTCTGAAGTTCAGAAAAGACAATGTGCATATGATGGAAGACACAAAATAAACTCCAAAAGAAGCAGTATTGTTAAAGTTCCAGTTTAACAAGAATTTGTTTTTCAACCAAAGCTCAAAAGAGATAATGTACAGAGAATTGAACAGATCAAATACGGTGCAAAAGAAGAGGAAATATCGATATTTCATCTTAATAGGAAAATTGTTTTTGTAAATAACACGAATGAGAAACAACACTATGCAGGAAAGTGTTGGTCCAGTGGACAATGTTCAATGGAGAAGGGCAAATGCTTTTGCAATTTTTATGCGATTTAAATGGAGCAATATAAATTGTCACGATAGACAATTGAAACGAAACATGACAATATAGTTGGTTTGTTAAGTAAACATTCAAAAATAAAGAAAGATGAGCTAAAGGACAAGGTTGCATTCTATTTAGTATTCACAATATGCTATAAAATTTACAAATGATACCATAAAAGTCAAAATAACATTTTTCATAATGAAAGTAAATATCCACATATACACAAAACTTAACATAATATTTCATGACATTTCATCGAAAACTGAAACACAGTGAACACATAATTGACTATTCAATTTAAAACTGAAAGGGTTGAAAACCATTGGCCATCTATGTAAAAACAATTCTTTGGCAAGTGCAAAAAAATGTGCAGTTGTCTTTTACATAATCCTTAGGAAAAAAAGTCTAAAATTCAAAACAAAATTTTCCAGAATGGAAGTAAACTAGCACATATGCATAGAACCTAACATGATGTTTCATTGAAAAATCATAAAGAGTGAAAGCAGAATTGAAAATTCAGTTTTAAACTCAAAGCCTAGAAAATCACTAGCCATATATGCTAAAGAGTTCTTCAACAAGTTCAAAAATATATACAATTGTGTTTTAAATAATGTCTGTAAAAATTAAATGTGTTTGTCCAAATGGACTAGGATTGGGGCTCCCATGGAATAGTAAATAGAAGAAAGACCAGAAAAAGAAGGAGAAGAAATACTTGCACCTAGAAAAAGAAGGAGAAGAAAGTGGACCACACAAATCACTGTGAACAAGATTCAAAGGGCTTGAGACATGCCAAGAGGCACGTTTGTCAAAACTATCCCGATGTTGTTTGTCGAGAACACAACCGACACAAACACCATCTTTGCATGAAATAGGAGGAAGACCAGTCACCATCTGTTGATTACATATTTGTTGCAATGAGCGATAGTTTAGATGACCAAACCTCTCATGCCAAAGTTTTTTCAAGTCATCGCTATGAGCAACAAAAAATGATGAAAAATATGATGACCCGAAGTTGTCAAACTTGTACAACCTGGTAATATCACCAACAATTCTAGTTGCAAGAACATGCTTAGGATCTTTTAGATCCTTGATTACAACTTGGTGAGATGAAAACTCAACGGTTTTACCTTCACCTAAATGAGTGATTTGATATACTGATAGAAGGTTACAAGAAAGAATTGGAACACATAATACATCATTGAAATGAACATTTTCTACTTGAATTGTTACAGATCCTACAACACTAAGAGATCTGTCATCACCAACAAATATTTTATTGGTGTTACATTCATTTAGAGAAGAAAATATGTATTTATCCTTAGCCATATGATAAGATGCTCCAGAATCAATAAGACACTCATCAAAAGAAGAAGTAGAAGTTGTATTGAAGGAGAAACCAAAAACAGAAAGTGCATGTCCATGAGAAGAAGAAGAGGAAGTAGAATAAATATTGATGTTGTGCTTCTTCATCGTTTCCTATAAAGTTTCCATCTTGTTGAAACATTTGGACTCATCATGACCATCTGTATCACAAAAGTTGCAATGTCTGTCAGTCTTATTACTTTTATATTTTTCTCCTTTGTCACCATTAGGCTAGGATGTTGCTTCTTGGTATTCTTAGGTTTATCTTTCTGATGGATGACTAAGGCTTTGTTGGAGGCACCTGCAGTGTTGATCACTCCAAGTTGTACAAGATTATTGCTCTCTAATCAAAGCATCACAAAAGGACTCAAGAGTGGGTTTATGATAATTTGTCCCTAGAGCCTCTTTCATGGCATAACAGGTAGACACAAACACAAAATATTCACTACCTAGCTTAGAAATAATAAGATAGATGCAACGCTCTTCATCCATCTTTATCTTACATTCTTCACATAAAATAATGAGTGTTTTAAACTTAGATAGATAGTCTTCAATGCAAGAAAAATCACTTGGACTTAAAGTCAGTACTTGATTTTCTAATTTTTGTGCTCAAATAATATTGTGTTTACCAAATACAGATTCAATATTTTCCCAAGCTTCATTGGGTTTATCAATTTGTCGAAGGTGGAACCTTAAATCAGGAGAGAAGAGAATTTTGATTAGTCCACGTGCTTCATCATTCCTATTATCCCATTTGAATTTCTTATCAGGATCAGTTGGTTCTATTTCCTTTCCTAAGGTAATCCGATACACGCCTTTACTTCTTAATAAATCCTCCATATGGGATTTCCATTGGAAGTAGTTTGTGTTGGTAAGAAAAAGATTACTTGAAGAAACCATATTAAATATGTAGATAATATGGATTTAAAAACTGAAACTAATGATCTGGATGGAAATATCTTGAAAAATTAGGTGGTTTAAAAAACAAACGGCACTGAAAACAGACTTCAGATGTGAAAGTTATGCCCTTTAAAAAAAAGGATAAGAGGTAACCAAAGGACCACGTGATGGTGTAAGTTGTTTTATGAAGTGACCCACTTTTATAAAAAGAAGTGGGGATCACTTTTACAATGAAGTTACTTTATAAAAGAAAAGTTGCATGCAAAATAAATAACTCTAAAATAAAATATTAAAGTTATTTATAGTGATTCACTTTTATATTTGAAGTGAAATACACTTTACAATAGAGCATGAACTTTTAAAAAAAAAAAGTGAAAAAAGAGAGACTTGAACTCAAGACTTTTTAATCAATAAAGAAACTTTTAACTAAATGGGCTAGCAAAAGATATTGTATTGTTTAACAAGAGGATTGAGGGTGTTGTTGTTGTTGTTGAAGATGACCTTGGAGAGCGTGTTAAAAAAAAAAAAATTCACTTCTCGATGACAGTAAGGGTTAGATCTCGGTTAGCTTACCTGGAAAATGCACCTTTTCCTATATGTTTCTTATTTTCTGATATCACACAGGGCATGGGGAAAAGAGCATATGCAGATCTAAAAGAGTAGAAACCCAAAAACAAACAATATGAAACCGAAATAATACTCTGCAAAAAATTTAAAAGAGCGTATTTAGGCTTTATACCTCCGGATCTAGTTGAAATGGCTGTATCTTGGGAAAATAGAAACCTTTTCAAGTGAAAAGAAAAGCGTTCATAAATTAAATGAGCGCTCTAGAATCAATGGAATAGTCCTCTTATCCCAGAAATGTATGGAAATGGCATAAAATGGAGATGAGGCAACTCGGCTTCACAATCTCGATCTACAACAGAAGCGGGTCTTCAAACAGACTCTGATACCATGTTCGACAACACATGTATTCCAACAAAGGACGAAAACCTTCAGTAACCACTCATACAACCATATCAAAGATCAACACACCGATGTTTTGATGTGGTAAAACCCCTATGGAGAAACATCCATGACCCCATCCAACGCGACCACTTGGAGCAGTTTATTAATGCAAAAGAAAAAGATTATAGAGAGATTTTACAAGAGAGTTTCTCACAATCCATCATCAGAAAATGACCCTCCATGCTCTTAAAATAGATATCATGGACCAATCGGGTGTTAATCCATAGATCAATGGCCATTAAGATCGAGGATAATATGAATCGTCAGATCACTCTATGTCGGAAACATATAATGACCGTCAGATTTCCTAACTACAAATGCATACTAATGCATACTAAAGAAACACACTAAGAAACACACTTTTACCTAACGACACATTATACCAAGTAGATATTAACTAACTCCTAAGTGTCTAAATATCCTAACATTGGAAACTCCAAGAAATCCACAGAGACGCCAACAATCTTGTGTTAACCTAGAGATAGATAATTTTGTTAAGATGATCCCATACTGCGATGGGTTTTTACTTCTCTTTTTTAGATTTCATTATATCTTAAGATGTGGAAGAAACACAATTTTTTGCATGATGTAAATTACAATATTTTCAATTGATTAACAGAATTTTCTTGTGACACATATAATTGTTGATTGACATAGATTTGCATATTGGTACATATACAATATATATGGATCAAGAGGAGTCGTTGCAACGTGATTCTCTAATTATACCTCGCAAACGCTTCATGCTCTGCAATGAAAGAAATAGAGGGATGCCTAGTCCAATAGGGACCCTTGGTTGCACAAGGACCCCTATCTCATAAAGGACCCCTAGTTCGACAGGGAGCCCTAGTCAGGTAGGGTAAACTAGTCATGGAAGGGAATTTAGTGAAATAAATATTGTATCCATAAATTTAATCTCTTTTTTATTGTTCCAAATCTTAGCCATTTAAAATTGTGCATATATAATGAACATGACCCTTTGCAAATAGTGAGATCTAGTCAATTTAGAATACTGTCAAATTTATCTAGATCTAGTCAAGATAGAGATCAAGGTATATATGTTTATATGCATATGTTAAATTGTGTTCATACTTGCTTATTTATCTTGTTTTCATGAGATTTGGAATCGATAAAATTCATTGTACTTGATAAATTTCTTTTTAGATGCATCATTTAGTAGATATCATGAGAAAGAGAATTGTGAAAGAGAGCACAACCATTTGCAGGTGGTGCTCAAGTTGATCCATTGCATGATGGATCAATGTGATTTTTTGCTAGTGATAGTTCGGGGCAATTTTTTTGGGGGGCTATTTGAACATACATTTGTCCTTGTTGCATAATTATAGAGTATGTGACATAAAATTTAGTTATCAAAATCAAAATTAAATGAATATGAAATCTGATAGTTAAAAAAATAGAATAAGATAGAGAATAGGTAGAATGATTATGAGAGTAGGGAATAACAAAGAGGAGAATTGGTTTGTTGGGCTATGAGAATAGAGTCGAATGGTGGTAGAAAGCATAAGCAAGAAGAGAGCATTTCTATTAATATGTTTTCTCATTAACTGTGTTTTTCATTTTTTTGCTTGTTTCTTCTTCTTGTCGATTTTTATTTTTCACGTTTTAGATTTCATATGTTCAAATGAGAGAAAAGGAGGTTTGTGCAAAGAAAAAAAAAACTGTCAAAAAATTTCATATCTAATGGAGTCATTGGGACAATGGTGACCAAGGAGAAGGAGGTAGGTAGGTATTTATATACAAGTTACAACCTTATAACAAAATGTCTAAGTACATCATCCAATTGACATTAACTAAAGATTATAAAATCACCGTGCACAATTTTTTTGAAAAATAAATAAATCAAAGAGCTCAAATTGCTTAAAGACCAAGTGCATTTACTTTGCACCAGTCCTAAATCACTACCTTTTTCTTATAAATCCGAGAAAAATCAATTCCCCAAAAGTGACAGAGCCTTCCTCCATATTACCTAGCTTATCACAAGAAAGTGCAGAACCATTGAAAATGTGGACGCGTGGAAGCACAACATCTCGCGAGCATGTCTTTCCTCCACAGAATGATCGAAAATAGAGAAAGTATTTATTATGCATGCTACGTCCCTGAATCTAATGCAAAGGCACACAACCAATACATATACGCACTCAGAAAACATGGCGGTAGAAAAAGGATGTGTAGAACCACGGAGGTGCAAAACTAAAAGTGCCAACGTGAAAAAGCACCACAATGCAAGTATGTCAGAGAATTGTTACCAATTCTCTGCACAAGAATTGAAAACATATGAAATGTCCAATGTGTCAGGAAAAATATTGTACAAAGAGAGAAATACATAGCTATGGGGGATGTAGACAAACCGTCAAAGTAAATGAACCATATAATCGTTACACTTGCATATGCAGATATCAATACCTATGAATTTTTGGACATCACAGAGTTATATCTTCTGCACTTCTGCATTTCACACAGGTATGACGATTGTACAAGAAATACCTAGTCTATTTTCAATACATGTGCGGTGAATCTATACAATTCATCGAACCATAGTGGACTATCGCACTTCCACATTTCTAATATTTCCGCTCAAGGCTTTAAAATGCATTGGAAAAAAAAAATTGTCGAAAGCCACATCTTCCATAATTGGGGATTTCACAAAGTCTATTTCACATAGGCATGGCGTTCGTACAAGAAAGGATTAGTCTATTGTCAACACTTGTGCACAAAATTCATAGCACTCATCGCACCATCCTGGTGAACTTCTAATACTTCAAATTTTTTCCAAAGGACGCTTTGTTTGCAACCTGTCGAAGAAAGCATAAATTGCATGTTAATTGATTTTGAGTATATGTAAATCTAGGATTGGTAGCAATGTGAAGCAAGAAACATTATTATAGTTTCTATCTATTCACATTTCTATTCGGTTGGTGATTGCATACAAGTTACTGAATTGGGACATGACAATATAAACTGTTTATTTAGAAATCCTTGTAGCCACGCCATATTAACTTTTTTCTTTGCAAAGCATGAAACAGATCACTTGAAACAAGAATTAAATATGGTAGCTATATTATCACGTGTTCAAGGGTTTAAAATGCATTGGAAGAGTAGAAAAAAACAATTGATTGAAGAAGATGGAAAGAATAATCTAGAAACAAATATGTTGTGTTTAGAAAGAATTGAGAAAAAAATGGTATGGAAATCTTGTATAGTTCATCCAAATCTGTAATAATTGAATAGAAGATGGAAATTTTTTCACAATGTCTGAAGTATATAAATCCTAGTGAAATAGTTCAATTGACTATGTGCAAATAGTTTAACTATGAAAATTCAATACAAGGACAATGCAATGTTAACAATGGCTAGTAAATACTTTGGATTCAAAGTGCATACAAAATGCATATGTTATTGCTCATATGAGAACTGCATCGATAACATCTATATTAAATGTATATATTGTATGCATCTACATTTAGATCAATTTAACAAACAATTAAATCATAGTTCTACTTTGTGTCCAAACAAATGGAAAACAATACATAGAACTCATTACAGATACAACAAGATAGTGTTTTTTTCACTGTCTATGTGACATGTGGAGCCACACTATATTGTTCAATGTAAATTTTCCATGCACTCGAAAATCTCATGGCATATAAAAAGTACTTGGAATTGTTTATGCAAACATGTTTCATATGGCATTTATGTCAATCCAAAAAGTAGATTATGTATGTAAGAGAACTGCATATTACATAGACACGTTGAAATGGAGTGGAATATGCATTTGCCAATATCAATGTACCTTGAGCCTATTTGGACCTGTTTACACAGTACAAAATTC
>SNQJ01S0069006.1:61065-79089 GCA_010110895.2 Picea sitchensis
TCAATGGGTGAATGTATTTCCTCTAATAGGAGGATGGGACAGGGAATGATTCCTTTAATTTTGAGATTATAGGTTATAAAATTCTTTTGGATTTGCTCTATCTTTCTCTAGGATTCACGAGAGATACTGCATCCCCATACTTCACATCCATATAGAATAACATGTGTAACAAAAGTCTCAAAGAGGAGTTTCTTCTTATCCCATATCCAAAGATCGGTCGATTGACATTTGTTTTCAATCCCATAATAAGTTTTTCATCCTCCAATAATCGTTATCTCAATGCTATAATTCCAGTTGAGCTTGTGGTGAATATCAATTAAGTAAGCAAGAAAGTAGTTGCATTGGTTTCACTTATAACCTAATGCAAAACAATGGTTATAATGATTTTAAAAATATTGAAAATAAAAAGTGATATTAATGTTTTAATATGGTAAGAACTTTATATATTAAAGAAATTTTCATATATTATTAATTGTACTTGCATTTGTTTCAAACAATATTAAAAATAAAAAAGTTGTATTAACCTACTAAAAATAAAAAGTTGTATTGAAATTTTAATAATAAGAATTCTTATATATTAAATAATTTTCATATATTATTAATTTAAAGTAGTTACTTAGTTGTAATGTTTTCAACAATGATATAAAAAATAGTTGCATTAATTTCAGCAATGATATAATAAATAATTGCATTGATTTCAACAATGATATAACTAATTATTGATTTGAGAATGATACATTGAAAAATGATCTAAAGTAGTCACATAGTTGCAATTATTTCAACAATGGTATAATTAATAGTTGCATTGACTTGAATGATGATATAAACGAAATTGTATATTTATTTTAGTGACAATACAATGCAAAATTATTTAATCAAGCAAGTAGCAATATTGGTTTCAACGATAACATAATGCAAAACAATAATTGTAATGATTTTTTAAATGTTAAAAATAAAAGGTGATATTAATAGTCACTAGTTGCATTCGTTTCACTGATGACCTAATGCAAAATAAGGTGATAGAAATTCTAATAATTTAAGGTTACAAGTAGATTTTAGTAATTCACATGCATGTTGGTTAAATTATTGTATGAGAGTTTTTAATTTATGAAAGGATGAAAGCCTATATACTTATATATTTTATTCTTTCAAATTTAACTATAAATCATGATCTCTTTTAGTCAAGTAGTTTCCTTTACTTTGCAAGGGTTTGGTGAATGAGGTGTTAAATACTAATATATATTCCAAACAGTTCTACAAAGGATGAAGTGTTTTCTATAGAAGACATTAATTTTGGGGTTAAACGACTCTCAAAAGGAAAAACTAAGGACATTGAAGGTTACCAAGATGAAATATTAAAAATTGAAGAACCTATCATCATCCCTCACACACATAAGCTCTTCAATTTAGCTATCTAGCAAGGCTTCCGAAAACCTTGGAATCAAAGTTTCATTGCACCTATTTTTAAAAGTGGGGACAAAAAAAATCCCTCTAATTATAGGACCATTATGATTAGCCCCATTTTACCTAATCTATACTGAAGTATTTTGGAAAAGAAGATCAGTACATGGCTAGAAAGCAATGGAAAATGAGATAAATTTCAGGATGTGTTTAGAGGATACCATTCAACTGTGGACCACCTTGTTACATTTAGGATCATTATAGAGGAACGTCACAATGATAAAATTGATCTCCTTTGTTGTTTCATTGATTTTAGAAAAGCTTTTGGCATTGTGTCCAAGACGAACCTCTAGAATAAGTTAGAAGAGCTCAATGTCCCTTTCGAGTTAAGAGTTGTTGCAGTAAGTATATATGAGAAAGTTATTGCCAAGATTAGGAATATTGAGGGCTGGTCGAAAGAAATTGATTGTAATAAAGGAGTCAAGCAAGGTTGTCCCCTATCTCCTACCCTTTTCAGCATCTATACTTATAAGTTAGAAGATTGTTTGGAGGATGCAGGTTGTATTGGCCCGACTCTTGCTAGTATAGTCATCATCCTTCTTCTTTGTGTTGATGATATTGTTCTTATGGTGAAGAGTCCCTATGACCTAGGTAAGAAACTAATAATCCTCAAGGACTTTTGCACTAGTATGGGCATGACTATGAACATTGAAAAAACAAAGATTATGATAATTAAATCCAAAAGGATCACCTACAATAATTTTTTATATGACAACAATAGCTTGGAGAAAGTTCCTTCAAACAAATATCTTGGAATCAATATTCACCATAAGCTCAATTGGAACTCTATCATTGAGAAAAGGATAAATGGAGGGTGTAAATATTATTATGGGCTTGAAAAAAATTGTAAATCAATAGGCCTCTGGCTTTGGGATTAAAAAAATATCCTCTTCCACACTCTCAACACTCCGGTTATCTTATATGGATGTGAAGTTTAGGGTTTCAATATCTCTAGAGAATCCTGGAGAAAGATAGAACATATCCAAAAGAATTTTATAGCTTATAATCTCAAAATTAAGGGCAACACACCCTATCATATCCTCCTCATAGAAGAAATCCTTTCCCACATTGAGAGAATTGCTATTATTAGATACCTAACTTACAAGAACAAGATAAATAACATGGATGGAAAGAGGCTCCCCAAAATTGCTTCAAACTCCAGCCAAAACCACCATCGGCTCAAGTGAGGATGGCATAAAGATTCTAAATCATTGGGGAATACAAGAAGAAATCATCATGCAGAATACTGATAATATTACAAATATTATCACTTTAAATTTAAGGAGAATATGTGGTGTGATAAAGAATTAGAGGATAAAATAAAATTAAGATACTATATAAGGTGGTCAACTCTAATTTAGAAGATTAAAAGTACCTCTTAGTTTTGAAAAGTGCAAATAAAAAACACAACATTGCTAAAATAAGAACAAACTCTCACGAGCTACATAGTGAAACTGGGCATTGGACGATTCCCAAAATATCGTGGGATGAAAGAATCTTCCATATTTGTGACACTAAGAGGGTTGAAGATGAAACAAACATCCTCTTAGATTGCCCTACCTATACCCAAATTAGATCCCAATTTAAAAATATTTCCCCTCATACAAACCTTCCTAACCTCCTAAGTCATCAAAACTATGGTGATCTTGGAACACTTCTCTCAATGATTTTTGAGCATAGAAATACAATTTTAAAGAAATTGAAGTAACCTCTTACCTTCTTAAGGTTCTATAGATCAATTGGTCTCAGTGGATGTTAATCATCATCATCATCATCATCATCATCATCATCATCATCATCATCATATAAAGACTTAAAGTTATATATGTTCTGCAATATTTATGTTTAATCATTCTAAAAGAAAAAAGAACAATGCCAATGATATAAGTAAGGACTTATATACTTTATTCTTTCAAATTTATCTTAAAAAAAATTATAATCTTTAATCGTCGTTAAATCTAATAATATATATCACTTTTTAATTTGTGTAAACCTTTATAAACATAAATATTGTGAATATTTATGTTCTTGAAATATTTATGTTAGCGATGCAATATTTTATTTTACTTTACTTTCCAAATATTATCAGTAGTTGGTATGGGGGCATACTTTCCTCCTTCAATATGCCTCTAGGTCTTCTGGGACATTAATAACCACAGATTTATCAAGTGAGAGAGGGATCAAATCTCTCGAGGTGCAAACATCTCCTCAAGTTTAGCACTCAAAAAGAGGTTTGCACCTCAAAAGATTTGATCCCTCGATAGTGATAGATCTAGGTTAAGAAGTTAAATTTAGCACTCTCCCCTTCTTAAAAAGTAACATTTGTAACTTCAATTTTAAGCTATGTGGTTCAATTTTGAATTTTTTTTATTCTGATTATATGTACACATTTATGTGGGTTTGAGATTTGAAGATCATATTTTCCAAGAGTACATTCAAATAGGATAGAGCTGGTACTCTTTTATGATGTTATCCTAACATTTTATATAAGAGATCGATGTCACCGTAATATTATTTTAACAAAATTTGGCATAGCTCCAATATTACTTCAATGATAATTCATGTTGTAACAATGATAAACAAAGTCGAATGGATGCACTATTCATAGAGTGGTATTCTTAGATATCCCTAAGGATTCCTCTCAAATCCTTTATAGAGTAGTTAGAATGTGGTTTCAATTCATATTGGTATGCGAGAGCTTCTTCATTGCTTCACCTTATTGAGCTTGATATTGACAAACCACCCCCACATAAATTTTCAGTGGATGTTATCAATTCTTTAAAGGGTGAGATAAACAAGGGCATTTGTACTAAGATTTATAGAGCCTACCTTTTGTCCACATGCTTTGAGCCTAAAATGTTTCTTTCTCCCAAACTTCAGTGCTACTTAGACTTGTATCTCTAGTGCAATGGTGGACTCATTTATTTCTTAGGTTACACCAAGCTCTAGTTACCTTGTAGTTTAAGGATCCATATTTCCTAACTTAGAGTTTTCTCCCAATAGCGTTGCATTGATATAGATCACCATATTACTCAAGAGCACATATTTGTTAGATATACTCTTTAGAGTTTGAAATTAATGACCACTTAATATTCTAGTGCTCTCCCTACTACAAGATTATAGGACAATTCTTTTGTCCCTTTAAAGATCCTCTTGGTTTTGTCTAGATACTCATGGCTTATGAGCACCATATATGATTATCCATCTTCCTCTAGGACATGTTCAACCTTCATTAATGACTTACAAAATCCAATGCCCCAAATTGACATGCACCAGGTTGATTATCTCTTACTCCCAATTCTTTGACACTAATAGGAAGAGGCCCTATGCTCCATGTCCAATCTCAAATGATCGACCTATGAGGTGTTGTAGTCTCAATGACTACAATGGCCTCATGCCCATAACATATTTATTTGCAACCTTGAATGTTATAAGTGTTTCTCCTTAACAACATGTCTCAACCAAGGAACCCCCCTTCTTGAACTTATTCATTGTTCATGGTCTTCTTGTAGTGATGCTTCCCTGGTTATTTTTCTTCTTTTAGATTATTTTCCCCTTGGAATGTGTTTTCATCTTCTCCTTATTTATTCACTTTACAACAAGTGATGATTTTATTTTTTTATATTTGAAGTAAAGAAAATCCTACAATACTCAGGGATACCAAGTTAGCCTCTATTGATACAATATCAAGATCTCAACATGTAGTTGCATCATTGTGTGCAAACAAAACATGACCACCTAAAGTAATTTGTTGGTGGTTTTGTAGGGAGCCTCCCTCCTTCCAAAATACCTCTAGGTCTTGGGATGTTAACCTATTTTCTTATGTTTGAAGAAGATGAGCTCTTAACAATAAGAAGCAATTTAGATCATACTCCAAGACTAAGGAAATTTCCAGCCTTGATTTGTGTCTAGAAGAAAGTGAGTCTCCCATGCTAGTCATTGTTGAGGCTCTAATGAAGAAGTCATGTATTTTCATTAAACAACGTGCCTTACCTAAACTAAGATATAAAACCCTAATTACAATTTTACCTCTTATTTTAATAACATCATCTTTACTTAAAAGAAACTTATATTTATTATATCTATATATATATATATATATATATATATATATATATATTTCATCTTAAATCAGTGAGGTTTATTCTTCACTTTTCATTGTAAAAGAAGGGCCAACATTCTCACAAGTGAACCCTAGTACATATTAGAAGTTCAAAGCCATCTCAGTTGCCAAGTTATATTTGGCCCAGCCCCGTTAAATTTTGACAATTTTTCCCACATGTAAATGTAAAATTTGTTTCCTCATAAGAATTTGAAGTTCAAATCCAAAGGGGCGTAGAGTATGCATATATCCATATACTTTAGCAGTCAAATCATTATGTGGATGGGTCCCTTGTCCCAAAAACAAAGAGGTCTCACATACATGGTGGTATCTAGCAATTGTAACCTTAAAATTAGATTATTATTATTATTATAAAATAATTATGTATTGATTCAATTTAGAGTATTTTCAATTTCCCAATACAGAAACCATATGAAATTTCATAGAATTATTTTAGAAATTTGCATTTAGTTTATCAATTGAAGATAATTATTGCCTGATGCAAAATATGGTTGAGATTACACACCTCAACCTTTGAGAACGAGAATTGTGGGTATATACTCTTTAGAGAGATTGAGCATTGTCTTTTTCCTCATTTTTTCAAATTAAAACAAAAGGCTTCATGGCAATGAAGTGCATTGCAGTTAGTTAAGAAAATATATGTTGAAACTTAATATAATTAAATGCACATGCAATGAATAGTTGTTTTCAAAGACAATAATTAAAACAATAGATAAAATAAAAAGAATGATCGTTGAATATACAATTGATTTCTACTTTAGTTGTTGAGTATGCATTTGAAGAATAATACAAATATTATGGCATATTTATTGCAAGATTCTATAGATATGTGATGGGAACAAGAGGTTCAAAACAAATGTGTAGTAAATCTGGTTTGACTCTTTCAATTGTGCGGATATAAAGGAGAGTGATGAAATTGTGGAAGCTTCATACATAAAAGTTAGTGAAAAGTGTGTGGCATCTACCATGTGTGAGAAAAAAAGGGCCTAAATTTCTCCACATAGAATATCTGATTTAGCATTGGGCTATGTAAAAAAGAAAACAAATAGAAACATGCAACATAAACTTAGTAAAAAGTAGTATGCGGAGGCCAAGATGTGCCATAACAAATGTAAACATGTCAATTTATTTAAAAGACAATAAAATACTTTATAATTTCATAAAAATATATATATTCAATGATCTTATATAGGAAAATTTGATATTTAACACACAAGCTAAAAACCTTTGTAAACTATACCAAAATTTACTATTTAATGCGAAAGAATAAAAAAGTCAAAACAATAAACTTAGTAAAAAGAAGTATGTGGAAGTCCGTTATGTGGGAAGCAATGTAAATTATTGTCAATGTTACCATTCACTCAAAGTAATGTGAAGTGTGCATAGGCTGGCATGTGTGAGAAGCAAAGGACTTAAAGTTCTCCACATAGAATATCGGATTTAACATCCAACTATGTAAAACAAAAGCAGAAACATACAACATAAAACTTAGTAGAAAGCAATATGTGGAGGTGAGGACATGCTAGAAGCAATCTAAAGTGTGTTGATGCCAACATTCATTGAAATATATGTAAAGTGTGCAGAGGATAGGATGTGCGGGTGTGTGAGTAGCAAAGCACGTGTAGTTATCCACACAAGACATGAAAAATTTAACATATAACTATCTAAAAACATATACCATAAAACTTTGTAAAGTGATTGTGGAGAGGCAATGCAAAGTGCACCGAGCCCAACATGTGCCTGAAGCAATGTGAGGTGCAAGAAATATAGGATGTGCATGAGACAATGCAAACTGTTCACAGCTTAGGATATGCATAAAGTAGATGCGATCAAGTTCCCTATACTATATATGTTGCTTATGTAGACCCTTGAAATTGTCAGTAGCAGATCAAAAATTTGTTATTGGCACGACTATTTTTTCTGAAGTTCAGAAAAGAAAATATGCATATGACGGAAGACACAAAATAAACTCCAAAAGAAGCAGTATTGTTAAAGTTCCAATTGAACATGAATTTGTTTTTCAACCAAAGCTTAGAAGAGATAATGTAGAGAGAATTGAACAGATCAAATACGGTGCAAAAGAAGAGGAATTATCGATATTTCATCTTAATAGGAAAATTGTTTTTATAAATAACACGAATGGGAAACAACACTATGCAAGAAAGTGTTGGTCCAGTGGACAATGTTCAATGGAGCAGGGAAGATGTTTTTGCAATTTTATGTGATTTAAATGGAGCAATATAAATTGTCACGATAGACAATTGAAATGAAACATGACAATATAGTTGGTTTGTTAAGTAAACATTCAAAAATAAAGAAAGATGAGCTAAAGGACAAGGTTGTATTCTATTTAATATTCACAATATGCTATAAAATTTACAAATGATAGCATAGAGGTCAAAATAGCATTTTTCATAATGAAAGTAAATATTCACATATACAAAGAACTTAACATGATATTTCCTTGATATTTCATTGAAAAATGAAACACAGTGAACACATAATTGTCTATTCAATTTAAAACTGAAAGAGTTTGAAAACCATTGTGGCCATCTATGTAAAACAATTCTTTGCTTAAGTGCAAAAATGTGGGTTGTCTTTTACATAATCCCTTATGAAAAAGTCTAAAATTCAAAATAAAATTTTCAGAATGGAGTAAACTAGCACATATGCATAGAACCTAACATGATGTTTCATTGAAAAATCATAAAGAGTGAAAGAAGAATTGAAAATTCAGTTTTAAACTCGAAGCCTTGAAAATCACTAGCCATATATGCTAAAGAGTTCTTCAACAAGTTCAAAAATATATACAATTGTGTTTTAAATAATGTTTGTAAGGAAATTAAAATGTGTTTTGTCCAAAATGGACTAAGTTGGGAGCTCCCATGGAACCAATAAATAGAAGAAAGAACCGAGAAAAGGAAGGAAAATACTTGCACCCAAAAGAAGGAGAAGAAAGTGGACTAGACAAATCACTATGAACAAGATTCAAAGGGATTGAGACATGCCAAGAGGCACGTTTGTCAAACCTATCCCGATGATGTTTTTCGAGAACACTACTAGCACAAACACCATCTCTACTTGCATGAAAGCTTGAGGAGGAAGACTGACCACCATCATTGATTACATGGCTGACACAATGGCGATAGTTTAGATGACCAAACCTCTCTTGCCAAAGTTTTCTCAAGTCATGCTATGAGCAACAAAACTGATGAAAATATGATGACTCAGTTGTCAAACTTAGCACAGCTTGAAGTATCATGACAATTCTAGTTGCAAGAACATGCTTAGATATTTTAGATCCTTGAATTACAACTTGGTGAGATGAAAACTTGATGGTTTTACCTTCCACTGAATGAGTGATTTGATATATACTGATAGAAGGTTACAAGAAAGACTTGGAACACATAATACATCGGTAAATGAACATTTTCTATGAATTGTTCGAGATCCTACAACACCTAAGAGATCTATCATCACCAACAAATATTTTCTTGGTGTTACATTCATTTAGAGAGAAAATATGTCTTTATCCTTAGCCATATGATAAGATGCTCCAGAATCCATAAACCACTCATCATAAGAAAGGAAGTAGAAGTTGTATTGGAGAAACCCTATTAGAGTATGTACCAAGGCAAGTGTTTCTCTTCCCTAGGCCCCTAAGGGGAGAAAGTGCAGAATATGGGTGTAGTCAAATTAATTTGTGAGATGCAAATTAAAGATAACTTATGATTAAAGTGAGAATTGAGTGAAGAGACACCAAATCTCAGCCACCCATCTAATCCTAAGCCTGACCATTAGATTAAGAAAATCCTCACCTTCCCTCATGGGGTTGATTAAGGCAAATGGGCACACCCATTCTTGGTTGTTCAATAACAAGAAAGAAGAAGCAAAGAGACTCTTGGTGAGATGCAAGGGTTCTTAGTGAGATATAAACGAGAGATTCTGAGAAATCTTGGTGAGATGTAGAGACTCTTGGTGAGATACGAAACAAGCATGCTGATCTTGTTGAGAGAGCAGAGATTCTTGGTGAGATGCCAAAGAGGTTCTTGGTGGGATGCCAAGAAAAAGAAAGTTGCAACATTCTTGTTGAGAGAGAACAAAAGAGAGAGCAAGAAGAGAGGTTGGTGAGAAAGAGGCGACATTTCTAGAGGAGAGAACACATCCAAAGCAAAGAGAGAATACAGTTCAGACTGACAGGAAGAAACGGTGATCCGTGCAGTATGGGCTAATGGAGGTCATACAACATGTAGTATACCCGCAGAGAGTGAGAAGAGCGGCTAGCTACAATTTCACAGGAAGTATTGGCATGCATTCCAGGGCTGCCATACAACATTGTTGTACAGAAATTGAGGTAGCTGCTGCAATATATTTTTGAGTGTATTTACGTACAATCCATACAATCTTAGCAGAGTTTTGGCATGAATTTTGAGATAGTCTGTACAATATTAATTGTTGGGACAACTGTACATTTTTACGGATTTTTGGTTCAAAAATTGAGGAGCAAGCTTCAAGAATGTCCAAATAAGTTTGTGTAAATATCTGAAGATGAAAATGTTGTAAAAGAATTTCGCAGAAGCCCATAAATAGCCTAAAATCCCTCTCATGGTTTTCACCCTTTGTGGGTTTTCAGGGTCGAAGTTAGACCGAAAATATTTGTCTAATATTTTCTGAGTTTTACATATGTGTTGATATTTATTTCTGCGTTGAAAGCGATGTTCATTATCCTCATGTTTCAATTAGAAATTTATTTTTGTTAAATTTATTTTACGGTAGAAGTTTTAGATCTTTGAAACACGTAGCTTTTATCTTGAAACCTGCTTGTTGCATAAGGCTGAAACACCGATCTTGAGTATATCTTGTTTCAGTCTTGGTATATCTTTGAAAGCTCTGATCTTTGGCGGAATCTTTGAAACCTGTTGTAGCATATCTCGTCTTGAAACCTCCTTTGTGGCGGAATCTTAGAAACTGTGTAGCATATGATGACTTGATCTTGAAACTGAATTGGCATTTAAATTTAGTAGAAAATTGAGTGAGACTGGCGGGTGGACCATCCATCCATCCACGTTCCCTCCATCCTTCCTCCATCCTCCATCCATTCCTCCTTCCTCCAGTCCATCTTCCATTCCATCCTTCCATCCATTCCTTCCTTCCTTCCTCCATCCATCCTTCCGTCCTCCATTCCTTTCATTCCTCTTCCGATCTATCCTCCATCCATCCATCCATTCCATCCTGTCCTCCGGTCCTTTCCTCCGTCCTCCATTCCATTCCATCCTTCCTTCCTTCCTCCATCCATCCTTCCTTCCTCCTTCCTTCCACCCTTCCGTCCATCCTTCCTTCCATCCATCCTTTCCTTTCCATCCATTTCCGTCCATTCCTGTCCATCCTTCCGTCCATCCATTCCATCCATTCCTTCCATCCATCCATCCTCTCCTTCCATCCATCCATTTCCATCCACTGTCCATCCATCCATCATCCATCAAACCTCCATCCATCCATCCACCAAACATCCATCCTCCTTCCATCCATCCTTTCCTCCATCCGTCCATTCCTTTCCATTCCTCCTCCATTCGTCCGGCTCCTTCCTCCGTCCGGCCATCCTCCGGTCCATCCATCCATCATCTCCATCCATCCATCCATTCCGTCCTTCCGTCTTCCGTCCTTCCTCCGTCCTCCATCCATCCGTCCATCCTCCTTCCTCCGTCCTTCCTCCTTTCCTTCCATCCTTTCCTTTCCATCCATCCATCATCCGTCCATCCTCATCCATCCATTCCATCCATCCATCCTTCCTCCTTCCTTTTCCATTCTCAATCCATCTGTCTCGTCCTCTAATATTACCTTGATTGAGGAGAGACAACGGCTACAATTTCGAGGAATATTCTTTATACGTCCAAGGCTGCGCCATACAACATTGTTAATACAGTGAGGTAGCTGGTGCAATATATTTCTGAGTGTATTCCCATACAGTCCATACAGTCTTATTAGAGTTTTGGCACGAATTTTCGTGACAGTCCGTCCAGCAAAAATTGCGATGCTGGCATGCAATTTCTAGTTAAATTGAGAAAAACTCACAGGGAATGTCCAAATAAGTTTGTGTAAATATCGAAGATGAAAATGCTGTAAAATAATCTCTCAGAAGCTCATAAATAACAAAAATCCCTCTCTAACTGGTTTACCCCTTGTGGGTTTTCGAGGAATTAAGTTAGACGAAAATATTTGTGTCTAATATTTTACGAGTTTTATATTGCTGATATTTAATTTACAAGTTGAAAGCGATGTTCATTATCCTCATGTTTCAATTATGAAATTTATTTTACGTTCAGAAATTTATTTTCTGTTAAGTTTTAGATGCTTTGAAGTACCCATTTGTAACATCTTTGAAACACCAACTTTGTGCATAAAATTTGAAACACCGATCTTGAAGTATATCTTTGAAACAGTCTTGGTATATCGAAACACAGTCTTGGCGGAATCTTGAAACACCAGTATGGCATATGCTGATACTGAAACCTGCTTGTGAGATGCGAAACACCGCTGATGCTGAAACACCACTGTGAGCAGATGCCGAAACACCGCTGTAGCATATGATGAAACAGTGCTGAAACTGAATTTGGCATTTAAATTTAGTAGAAAATTCAGTGAGACTGAAACTGGGTGGGATTTTGAAATTTTAACAAAACCAAAAACAGAAAGTGCATGTCCATGAGAAGAAGAAGAAGAAGTAGAATAAATATTGATGTTGTGTTTCTTCATCGTTTCCTATAAAGTTTCCATCCTCTTGAAACATTTGGACTCATCGTGACCATCTTTATCACAAAAGTTGCAATGTCTGTCAGTCTTATTATTTTTATATTTTTCTCCTTTGTCACCATTAGGCGAGGATGTTGCTTCTTGGTATTCTTAGGTTTATCTTTCTGATGGACGACTAAGGCTTTGTTGGAGGTACCTGTAGTGTTGATCACTCCAAGTTGTACAAGCTTATTGCTCTCTAATCAAAGCATCACAAAAGGACTCAAGAGTGGGTTTTTGATAATTTGTCCCTAGAGCCTCTTTCATGGCATAAAAGGTAGACACAAACACATAATATTCACTACCTAGCTTAGAAAGAATAAGATAGATGCAACGCTCTTCATCCATATTTATCTTACATTCTTCACATAAAATAATGATTGTTTTAAACTTAGATAGATAGTCTTCAATGCAAGAAAAATCACTTGGACTTAAAGTCAGTACTTGATTTTCTAATTTTTGTGCTCGAATAATATTGTGTTTACCAAATACAGATTCAATTTTTTCCCAAGCTTCATCGGGTTTATCAATTTATCGAAGGTGGAACCTTAAATCAGGAGAGAAGATGATTTTGATTAGTCCACGTGCTTCATCATTCCTATTATCCCATTTGAATTTCTTATCAGCATCAGTTGGTTCTATTTCCTTTCCTAAGGTAATCCGATACACGCCTTTACTTCTTAATAAATCCTCCATATGGGATTTCCATTGGACGTAGTTGGTGTTGGTAAGCAAAATATTACTTGAAGAAACCATATTAAATATGTAGATAATATGGATTTAAAAACTGAAACTAATGATCTGGATGGAAATATCTTGAAAAATTAGGTGGTTTTAAAAAAAAATGGCATTGAAAACGGACTTCGGATGTGAAAGTTATGCCCTTTAAAAAAAAAGGATAAGTGGTAACCAAAGGACCATGTGATGGTGTAAGTTGTTTTATAAAGTGACCCACTTTTATAAAAAGAAGTGGGGATCACTTTTACAATGAAGTTACTTTATAAAAGAAAAGTTGCATGCAAAATAAATAACTCTAAAATAAAATATTAAAGTTATTTATAGTGATTCACTTTTATATTTGAAGTGAAATACACTTTACAATAGAGCATGAACTTTAAAAAAAAAAGTGAAAAAAGAGAGACTTGAACTCAAGACTTCTTAATCAATAAAGAAACTTTTAACTAAATGGGCTAGCAAAAGATATTGTATTGTTTAGCAAGAGGTTTGAGGGTGTTGTTGTTGTTTTTGTTGTTGAAGACGACCTTGGAGAGCGTGTTAAAAAAAAAATCACTTCTCGATGACAATAAGGGTTAGATCTCGGTTAGCTTACTTGGAAAATGCACCTTTTCCTATATGTTTCTTATTTTTTGAGATCACACAGGGCGTGGGGAAAAGAGCATATGTAGATCTAAAAGAGTAGAAACCCAAAAACAAACAATATGAAACCGAAATAATACTCTGCAAAAATTTTAAAAGAGTGTATTCAGGCTTTATACCTCCGGATCTAGCTGAAATGGTCGTATCTTGGGCAAACCGAAACCTTTTCGAGTGAAAATAAAAGCATTCATAAATTAAACGAGCGCTCTAGAATCAATGGAACAATCCTCTTATCCCATAAATGTATGGAAATGGCATAAAATGGAGATGAGGCAACTCGGCTTCACGATCTCGATCTACAATAGAAGCGGGTCTTCAAACAGGCTCTGATACCATGTTCGACAACATAGGTATTCCAACAAAGGATGAAAACCTTCAGTAACCACTCACACAACCATATCAAAGATCAACACACCGATGTTTTGATGTGGTAAAACCCCTATGGAGAAACATCCATGACCCCATCCAACGCGACCACTTGGAGCAGTTTATTAATGCAAAAGAAAAAGATTATAGAGAAATTTTACAAGAGAGTTTCTCACAATCCATCATCGGAAAATGACCCTCCATGCTCTTAAAATAGAGATCCTGGACCAATCGGGTGTTAATCCACAGATCAATGGCCATTAAGATCGAGGAGAATATGAACCGTCAGATCACTCTATGTCGGGAACATATCGTGACCATCAGATTTCCTAACTACAAATGCATACTAATGCATACTAAAGAAACACACTAAGAAACACACTTTTACCTAACGACACATTATACCAAGTAGATATTAACTAACTCCTAAGTGTCTAAATATACTAACAAACAAATAGTACAGTTAGGTCACTTACCTTCAAGTGATGCTAGGCCACTTTCATCAACCTAAATGTGTTTATGAGTTCTTCTCCGCACACTTCTCAATCTAGGTAGGGATGATGAACCCATATTCTAGCACTCTTGANAACTCCAAGAAATCCATAGAGACGCCAACAATCTTGTGTTAACCTAGAGATAGATAATTTTGTTAAGATGATCCCATACTGCTATGGGTTTTTACCTTCTCTTTTTTAGATTTCATTATATCTTAAGATGTGGAACAAATACAATTTTTTGCATGATGTAAATTACAATATTTTCAATTGATTAACAAAATTTTCTTGTGACACATATAATTGTTGATTGTCATAGATTTGCATATTGGTACATATACAATATATATGGATCGAGAGGAGTCATTGCAACGTGATTCTCTGATTACACCTCACAAACGCTTCACGCTCCGCAATGAAAGAAATAGAGGGATCCCTAGTCCAACAGGGACCCTTGGTTGCACAGGGACCCCTATCTCATAAAGGACCCCTAGTTCGACAAGGAACCCTAGTCAAGTAGGGGAAACTAGTCATGGAAGGGAATTTAGTGAAATAAATATTGTATCCATAAAGTTAATCTCTTTTTTATTGTTCCAAATCTTAGCCATTTAAAATTGTGCATATATAATGAACATGACCCTTTGCAAACAGTAAGATCTAGTAAATCTAGAATACTATCAAATTTATCTAGATCTAGTCAAGATAGAGATCAAGGTATATATGTTTATATGCATATGTTAAAATTGTGTTCATACTTGCATATTTATCTTGTTTTCATAAGATTTGGAATCGATAAAATTCATTGTACTTGATAAATTTCTTTTTAGATGCATCATTCAATAGATCATCATGAGAAAGAGAATTGTGAAAGAGAACACAACCATTTGCAGGTGGTGCTCAAGTTCATCCATTGCATGATGGATCAATGCGATTTTTTGCTAGTGATAGTTCGGGGCAAGTTTTTTTGGGGGCTATTTGAACATACATTTGTCCTTGTTGCATAATTATAGAGTGTGTGACATAAAATTTAGTTATCAAAATCAAAATTAAATGAATATGAAATCTGATAGTTAAAAAAACAGAATAAGATAGAGAATAGGTAGAACAATTATGAGAGTAGGGAATAGCAAAGAGGAGAATTGGTTTGTTGGGCTATGAGAATAGAGTCAAATGGTGGTAGAAAACATAAGCGAGAAGAGAGCATTTCTATTAATATGTTTTCTCATTAACTGTGTTTTTCATTTTTTTGCTTGTTTCTTCTTCTTGTCGATTTTTATTTTTCACGTTTTAGATTTCATATGTTCAAATGAGAGAAAAGGAGGTTTTTGCAAATAAAAAAAAACTGTCAAAAAATTTCATATCTAATGGAGTCATTGGGACAATGGTGACCAAGGAGAAGGAGGTAGGTAGGTATTTATATACAAGTTACAACCTTATAATAAAATGTCTAAGTACATCATCCAATTGACATTAACTAAAGATTATAAAATCACCGTGCACAATTTTTTTGAAAAATAAATAAATCAGAGAGCTCAAATTGCTTAAAGACTAAGTGCATTTACTTTGCACCAGTCCTAAATCACTACCCTTTTCTTCTAAATCCGAGAAAAATCAATTCCCCAAAAGTGACAGGGCCTTCCTCCATATTACCTAGCTTCTCACAAGAAAGTGCAGAACCATTGAAAATGTGGATGCACGGAAGCACAACATCTCGCGAGCATGTCTTTCCTCCACAGAATGATCGAAAATAGAGAAAGTATTTACTATGCATGCCATGTCCCTGAACCTAATGCAAAGGCACACAACCAATACATATACGCACTTAGAAAACATGGCGGTAGAAAAAGGATGTGCAGAACCACGGAGGTGCAAAACTAAAAGTGCCAATGTGAAAATGCACCACAATGCAAGTATGTCAGAGAATTGTTACCAATTCTCTGTACAAGAATTGAAAACAGATGAAATGTCCAGTGTGTCAGGAAAAAAATTGTACAAAGAGAGAAATACATAGCTATGGGGGATGCAGACAAACCGTCAAATTAAATGAACCATATAATCGTTACACTTGCATATGCAGATATCAATACCTATGAATTTTTGGACATCACAGAGTTATATCTTCTGCACTTCCGCATTTCACACAGGTATGACGATCGTACAAGAAATACCTAGTCTATTTTCAATACATGTGCGATGAATCTATACAAGTCATCGAACCATAGTGGACTATCGCACTTCCACATTTCTAATACTTCCGCTCAAGGCTTTAAAATGCATTGGAAAAAAAATTGTCGAAAGCCACATCTTCCATAATTGGGGATTTCACAAAGCCTAGTTCGAATAGGCATGGCATTCGTACAAGAAAGGATTAGTCTATTGTCAACACTTGTGTGAAAAATTCATAGAACTCATCGCACCATCCTGGTGAACTTCTAATACTTCAAAAAAATTCCAAAGGACGCTTTGTTTGCAACCTGTCAAAGAAAGAATAAATTGCATGTTAATTGATTTCATGTATATGTAAATCTAGGATTGGTAGCAATGTGAAGTAAGAAACATTATTATAGTTTCTATCTATTCACATTTCTATTCGGTTGGTGATTGCATACAAGTTACTGAATTGGGACATGACAATATAAATTGTTTATTTAGAAATCCTTGCAGCCATGCCATATTCAATTTTTTCTTTGCAAAGCATGAAACAGATCACCTGGAATAAGAATTAAATATGGTAGCTATATTATCACGTGTTCAAGGGTTTAAAATGCATTGGAAGAGTAGAAAAAAACAATTGATTGAAGAAGATGGAAAGAACAATCTAGAAACAAATATGTTGTGTTTAGAAAGAACTGAGAAAAAAACAGTATGGAAATCTTGTATAGTTCATCCAAATCTGTAATAATTGAATAGAAACTGGAAAAAATTTCACAATGTCTGAAGTATATAAATCCTAGTGAAATAGTTCAATTGACTATGTGCAAATAGTTTAACTATGAAAATTCAATACAAGGACATTGCAATGTTAACAATGGCCAGTAAATACTTTGGATTCAAAGTGCATACAAAATGCATATGTTATTGCTCGTTTGAGAACTACACCGATAACATCTATATAAAATGTATATATTGTATGCATCTACATTTAGATCAATTTAACAACCAATTAAATCATGGTTCTACTTTGTGTCCAAACAAATGGAAAACAATACATAGAACTCATTACAGATACAACAAGATAGTGTTTTTTTCACTGTCTATGTGACATGTGGAACCACACTATATTGTTCAATGTAAATTTTCCATGCACTCGAAAATCTCATGGCATATAAAAAGTGCTTGGAATTGTTTATGCAAACATGTTTCATATGGCATTTATGTCAATCCAAAAAGTAGATTATGTATGTAAGAGAACTG
>SNQJ01S0069007.1:5776-20122 GCA_010110895.2 Picea sitchensis
ATATAGTGGACCTAGTCCACCTTACATTGAATGACCACATTCCCATATATTAAATGACTTCCACTAATAACACATAACTACATTCCCATTGGGTACCTCCCTAGGTACCCCATATTACCTCCCTAAGTATACCACACATCTTTTATCTCCAGATCAAGGGTAGCAGCAAAAAATTGGAAGAAGGGAATTCCAAGGAGTTGGTTGATTCATCCTTGGGATGAATTAGCATATCTCATACATAAATTTATAACTTGTGAGGGAAGGTTTAGAATAATCTACCTATATCACATTAAACTGCTACAACACTTAAAAGGTGACTTTGAAATCAACATGCCTTATTTTCTATTGCAAATCCTTTCTAAGATGGCTAAGGCTATCCAAAAACAAGGAAGGAACACAGAAAAGAGTTTATATCACTATGGTTTTATTAAAATGATCATTATATATGAACTACAGAAGCAAAATTTGACTTGACAACAGTTTATCGTTGAAAATGGTTTTGAAACAATAAAGGACGAAGAAGAAGAGGAACAAATTTTAGTTGTGACCGATGATGAGGAAGAAGTACAGAACCCCAAGGCAAGAAGCATGGTGATAAAGGAGAAATAATTTGAGGAAAAAGACAAGATTTTTACCACATATGAAAGAAAATCAAGGAAATGCCAACAAGTTCAAAGGGGCCAAATACAAGAAAATGATGATGAAGCACAACAAGCACAATATGCACATATTCAGACTCTAGATGCACAATCATTGGGAAAGGATGGTTTTGAAGAACATGAAACTTCCACATATGAACAAATAAGAGAAGATGTGGAACAATTAATTAAATATATGAAGGAATAAACTCAAATGGAAGAAGTGGCTGGTGGGTCCACATCTAAACTTGATAGGAAAAATAAGAAAATAAGGAAAATGAAGAGAAAAATCAAGGAAATTGAAGTCCTGGAAAGATACATAAAAAAAGAGAATGAAATGATAAGGAATCAAAGCCATAAAACATGGGAGGATAATGAAACTTTGAATAAGAAGAACAAGAAGATTCAAAAGAAAAACAAGTTAATCTCCAAACAAGCCTATAAGTGGTTTCAACAGAAAAAGGCATATAAAGAGAAATATCAAAGAATAAAAGCTCTTCATACAGCTCAGGTGAATGTGGAAACATTATTATAGGCAGCAGAGGTGGCAGAAGATCAGTGACAGAGGTTCAGAGACATTTTTGTGCATGAGGACATGCAAAGACTTCCTCTTGGGGGAGATGTTGAGTACATTTTCATGCTTCCTTTTACTCTATAAAATACACTTTTGCCTCTATACCCATCCATTTTGCCTTCATTTCATTCCATATTTTCCATAAAACATCTTATGCAAGGTATATTTATCATTCTTTAGCTTAAGAATTGAGTTTTCTAAATTTTGGCATTAAAATTAAAAATTTATTAGAAATTACAGGTTTTGACTAAATCCCGTAATTGCTCCTAGTTTCGTGTACTTGCAGGACACCTGGGAAAAATATAAGACTTGGGTCATGATTCCTGATGTAAAAGGATGGATAATGAGCTATCATCTTCGAGATCCGAGCCTTCTAGGTGTCTGGTCAACACTGGTCAAACAAGGCCACTTCAGTAGAAAATACCCTGTTTTAGCCTTAAATCATGGACAGTTTTGGATTTTCGTGGGATTTGGTCATATATTATGGATCCGAAGGGGGCATTCGACCTTCCTAGAATATATTATGGATCTGATCATGATATTTAGGAGATTTATTAGCATTTTTAGTTTTAAAACTCTTGTATAAATACTCTTAAGCATAGACTAGGTTGACAACCTTGAAGGTGAATGAAGAAACTTTGGAATTTGCAATCTTGAGATCAGTTCTGCTTTTTGTTCTTGATAATGTCTATGATGTGATGATGTGAATGCTTCTGGATTTATTTATTAGCTAAGACAACTCAAGTGTACAAGTGAAGCATTGGAGGGCCCCCTTTGCCAAACTAGTACACTATTTCTTTATGTTCTTTTCAAGTAATCTTTGATACATGTTTTATATTAGATCTTGTTGTAGATGAGTTTTATTCATATCTTTCCATAGTTAGATTAATTCCATATCTAATTCATATTCTTAATGTTTCAAAGCCTTACTCATATTGTGAATGATTTCTTGAATAAGAATTCAATGTGTGGTTTGCCTTCAAGCATTAAGTAATCATGAATGCTTTTTGAGTTATTTACACTTTCAGTACTTTTGATTTAAATTGATGATAGTTGCTAAATGAATGAAATAAGACAATGAATGCATCTCTTGAATAAGAGTTTTGTCCTTCTAGCATTTGATAAGTCTTAAAACTAGTTCGAACATCTCTTGAATGCTTACTGTTGATACTCTTTAGGAAAACAATTGTTGATTACTGATATGAGATCTATGAATAGGACTTCTGAACAAAAGCTTAGCATCTATTCCATATTCATCCCTTAGAATAGGTTTTGGGTTATTTCCATTAAAAATAAAAGTTATCTCTAAATCCATATATTTTGGATGTGCCTCTAAGTCTTACAAACACCGGATTGACAATCATTTTCACTCTAATTTACATCAGTAGATTGGAGCCTAACAACTATCTTGGATGCATGGTACTAACCCTTGAGTGTGGATTGAGATAATTTTCTGTTGAGGAACAATGTTGGTTATGACAGAGAAGTTATGACACCTTGGTTATGAGATATATCATGATGATGCTAGCTAGATATATCATTGATCTATTGAGACACACTTCTAGTACATGCATTTTTTATTCTTAAGTATTTGTTGTGTTAAATGGAGGTTGAGAAATATCTGTTAGTGTACATGGATGGTACATATTTTGAGTTCCCTTGATACACCTTATGATGTATTATTGGAGGCATATTTGTTGGATATCTTGGTGCATGCATTTGTGATATGGTTGAGCTACATTTTGGGACATGTAGTTAATGAGTTGATGAGGTGGTCATATTATACATCATTGATGAGTCATAACTTGATCTATAGTTGATGTATGATTAGTACACTTTTGGTACATTGTTAGAGTCACCTACTAGCAGTATGATTGGCACATGTTTTATGGAGGATATGGCATATATGTATGAGGACACATTTTAATTGTAGTTCATCTTGTTGCAGTATTGGTGTATGGTTGATGCACTTGCTTGGTACAGATGGTGATACATGCTTAGTGCAATGATTGATGCACTAATAGATGGAATATGTTTGTGGGTTATAGTACTTGGCTAAAGTACACCATTGGTATTACTTGTTTAGCATATACTTTGGTACATGATGTATGGCATGACATAGTTGAGATACTTGATTGATTGAGATACATGGTTGTGGCACTTGGTTCATGGTAGAAGCATGTCATGGGTAATATGAAACTTGTTTGAGACACATGGTTGGAATGTTTGTAGAATCATATGGTTGATACACTCCATTGATGATATCTTATGGTATTGATATACATGGTTGATGTACATGGATGTTGTGCATGGTTAGCACATTGGATGGCACATGATGTACTTGGTTGATAATTTGTTCATGATTCTCTATTCATTGTTGACATATATTTTTCTTCATGATGTATGGTATGGCATGATTTTTATGCATGGATAGGTCCAAGGATCATCATAGAAATAATAGTTGATCTATGTTCCAGTTGAGAAGTAACATTTGCAGCAGAAGCATATCGCAATGGTAGCATGTTGTTCATATTTCAGAGAAGATAGGGGGAGACATACCCATAGGGGGAGTCATTATTCTTCCCATGAATCCAGAAGGAGATATTTATTAGATGCAAAGATAAATACTTGGAAAAAGATCCCTATACTTGGAGAAATAGAAAAGAGGCATGGTTCCAAGGGGAGCGATGGTCACAGGGGGAGCATGAGGGATATATATTCAGCAGTACATCAGAGTGATATCCATTGTTCAAAAGGGGAGAGATTATTCAAAGGAATATCAAAGACATTCAGGCAGGGGGAGTAGCCCCAAGGAGAGTTCAGGTAGGGGGAGTAACCCCAAGGAGAGAACTACCCTTTTCCATTGATGTCAAAGGGGGAGATATAGTCACATTGATGTGATTGTGATGACTATTGATGTAGAGAAATGCCTTGTCTACATGTTTCCATCAATGATTGGTGTTGACATCAATGTTGTTATTTACATCAATGCCAAAGGGGGAGATCATTGGATCATGTTTTCATTGATGTCAAATGATTGATTGGTGCCAAAGGATTGATGTCAAAGGAATAATGTCTTGTCATAGTATGTTGATGTAGTATGTATTTTCATTGATTGATGTCAAGTGAAGTCATTGATATATGATGCATAGATGAATATGGATCGATGTGGTTTCATTGATATATGATGCATAGATGAAAATGGATTGATGCATTGATCGTTCATGGTTTAGTCCAAGTTGGATTGATGTAAATATGACTCTATTGTCTTGTCATGGTTGATAGGAAGTAAAAATGGATGGACTCCAAAGTGGTCCCGTTATGGTGAAAGCCCTCACGGGAAGATGCTTTGCGGTTGAGTTATCCTAGAAGTATGGTTAGAGAACCCATGCCTAATTATGGAATAATGATATGACGATCATTGAATTTTTTAGTGAAACTATCCTATATTGATAGTACTTGTCATGCCATTTATGGGGGTATGTGGAACATCACATAACTCCTCATGGTTTGAGAGTTATGGCCTTATGAATTGGAGGACCCTCATATGATGGCTAGAAGCCCCAAAAGGTCAAAGAAGTCAAAGTTATTACAAAGAAGAAATTATTTAAATAATAAAGTGAAGTGATAATGTCAAAGAGGATTATTTAAATAATAAAGTAAATGGATAAATTTCTAATTATGGAAAGTGATTATAAGAGGGTTAACCCTAAAAGGAGGAAAGTGGGTTGCGTGATCAAGTGGCTAATGGATATATGGACACGTGGATAATTGGAAAATGTTAGACATAGGTGACTATGTGGAAAAATTGACTATGTGGACAAAGTGGCCAAGAAGATGCTTCTAAGGAAGCTACTTGGAGAGTATAAATAAGAGGCAAGGGTCTCTTGTAAAAATATCTCTTGAGCATATATTGAAGATCTATTATGAGAGAGAGATTGAATGGAGGATCTCATGGATGCATCAAAGTTTCTGTAATTCTGAGATCTTGATGGAGAAAGTTTCGAATGTTGAGAAACCCTAGTTTCTGAAGGAGTACATGAGCAACAGTGGGCCAAAGTGCATACATATGCAGGCTGCAGTGAGACAGAGTGTGTACACACGCAGGATGAAGGAGGATAGAACGCGTACAGTTGGAGGAATTCATGAAGACTTAATTGTGAGTTGATGCTAGGTTCTTGAAGTCTGAAGAAATTTACAGATATTCATTCTATGGGCTCAGATCTGCCATAGAATTTCTGGTATGGTTACATAGATGTCTTGATGGTTACTCTTTCTTATTGTATGGTGAATGCTTAAGGAATTATTGGCATGGATGTTGTGATATGGTTATGTTGGTTGATTTTTATAGTGAGAAACACTCTTATGGTTCAATATGGATATGGTTGCTATAGTATATTGATTGCTTATACATGATTGAGTAGCATTCATATTGTATGGTTGAGGAGCATGAGTAAGTTGTTGGAGAGAATAGATGTGTTGAGATTGGTTATGGTACAGATTGGACAGTGAAAGACAAAAGTGGATGAGACTGAAGGTTGCAGAAGATTTGAGTTTTTCATAGAAAGAAAACCCTAATTGTTCAGAAGGCACACACAGGTTGCAGTATAGATAGGCCGCGTACATACGTGAGTTGTACTACTGGTAGGGTGCGTACATATGCATGCTTCACTACTCACAGGTCGTGTACCTGTTGACAACTTGGTATCTGTTGAGGATTGAATCCTCTTCTTAGTTGATGCTGAGTTGTGTAAGTTGTGTCTTTCATTGCAGAGCTGCCGCTCTTGTGGAGTTGTAACTCTATTAAGTTGTTGTTGATAAACCCAAGGATTGTAGTCCATAATAAAAGGAAAAGTGTACATACATCCTGTGTTCTTTTTATTCCTTTTGGTGATGACTTGTTGATGATATATGTTGTTGTTATCTATTGCTGATATATGTTCATATACAACTGATTATAAATGACAGCAATGAGTTATGAGTAAATGGTGATTGCTAAATAAGGAGTTTTGTGAAGGGAAGTTTGAAAAGATCCCTACATTGATTCACCCCCCCCCATCTCAGTGTGGTTGTTGTGTCCAACCCATTTACGTCATATTCCAGACCTTTGATATTGTTTACTACTTCATCGACTCATAGAAAATAGGTTTCTATGCCTTTATCTTCATTTGCCTTCAATTGTTCGAACTTTTCTCTGAAAATTTGAAGTTTATATTCCTTGAATTTCTCATCTCCTTCGTATATATTCTTCAGTTTGACCCAGATGTATTTTTTGGAATCACAGTGCATAAATTTGGTGTATATTGATTTAGTCAAACCATTTAGGAGTTCACTTGTGGCTCTTAAATTATTTTCTTCAAGTTTCTTTCCATTGTTATTTGTTGGAGGAATGCTTGGTTCTTTGTATCCATTTACTACTAATCGCCAAACATAAAATCCTAGTGTATGTATGTGTCTCTTCATTATTTTTCTATAGAAGGCATAATATTCCCCATCAAACTGTGGTATCCCAATATTAGAGTAATCCATGATCTCGTTCTAGTGGTTAAATTGCATTTTGAAGGACCTGCTCTGATAGAAATTGCTGGATTACAAAGAGGGGGGGTGAATCGGTAATAGTTATTTTTAATCATTTTTAACCACAATATGTATTTATGAATAACTTACCAGTATCATTCAACAAGTGTAGAATAAATAAATCATGATCAATGAGCAATCATACACACACAATACACCAATATTTTTACATGGAAACCCAATGTGGGAGAAAACCACATAATTATTGTTCTTATATGTCTTTAAGAAGTACATTCATTGGAAACACCAAATTCCTTTTTTTTCTAGATGCAACTGGAAGGAGGATCCAACCCCCTATAATTTCAGACTACAACCTGAGGGAAGATCCAACTCCCCAATTCTCTAGCTACAACCATAAGGAGGTTACAACCCCCTATGTTCTTCGGCTACAACCGGAAGGTGGCTACAACCACCTATCTTTACCCCATACAAATACCCTGAAGTATAAATGAAAAATGTAGACAACCTGTCACTTTCACTAAATCAACATTGTCACTGTAATACCTGTCACTAAAAACCTATCCCAACCTATACCAATCTTCTTCAAAAATTTCCTGCAGATCCGTGATATTCCTATTTTGCAACACGTAAATGTTTGCACCTTTCCCTATGGAAAATAACAGATGTCCGCTCCTCTTCTTGTTGCAACATGTATACTAGCACAAATCTCATATCGTACACTAACACTGTCTTTATCACTCTATCTGTGTCACTGTCTCAATCTCACTCATTGTCTTATCTCTCTATATCTTCTCACAAACTGGTTGATCTGATAGAAAATAATACTCATCCAATATCCAAGTAGACTTAACACAACCATGTACTAGGTTCATACATATGTCTCATTGATCTTATGTGATATAAGAAAACATTACATTAACCATACATCAAACCCTGACTATTATGCAAACCCAACCTATGTTGATAACACTAAGTGTCAACCATAAACCCTCAACCATACTCCAAATAACATAGGATATGTCTTAACAATATTCCCAATGAAGTATCCCAACAACAAGAAACCAATACAGTAAAAATATGTCCCTATAGATCTGTCTGATATAGATATTACCATACAACCAATAGTCCCTCAAGAAAAAAATCTCAATATCCCATGGCTATACCCCAAGAATTCACCAAAAATCTACTTAAGATAAGCATATAACATACCTTTTATTACTGTGGATATCTTTGTTGTACCTTTTCACTGGTAGACCTTCCTGTAGCCACTTTTCATCTCTGCAGCTTGTCATTGATGATAGATATTATCTTCCTTTTCAGCTTTGGAAACATATCCATTCTTTGTCTTTAGTAAACCCATAGGTATCCTCTCTTTGTCCCACTATGTCCCATAGATGTACACACGCTTCTATTACTGCAACTTGTGGATGTGTTTAGTAATACCCTAGTTTAGTACCCACAGTCTCGATCCTTCAACTCCTGCAAATTCTCTCATCGCTGCTTCAGAATCACTACTATAGATTTATCAATGATACATGCCCACAACATTTCACAAAAGAGATATTCAATGTGCTCAAATTAGGTGCCAGTGAGAGACCCTTGCTCTCTTATTTATACTCTCGAAGTAGCTTCCTTTGGGGGTTATCTTATAACTATTTTACCCAACTTCCTTCTCTTAGGGATAACCCACTTTTAACTACTTTACCCATTTGCAACCACTTTACGATAAATAGAAAACTCACCACTTCTTGTGGAAAATCATTTATTTTTAATTATTTTCTTATTGCAACAACTTTACTCATGATTAACTCCTAGTTACAACCACTTTGACTAGTAAACATCTTCTAGGATCTTCTAGAATAATTGACTGATTTGACCTTCTAGGGGCTTCTAGATAACTCATGAGGGTTTTCTAACTTTACTAAGCCATATCTCCTTAGCCGTGAAGAACTACATGACGTACCACGTATCACCGAAAATGGTACGACATGTACTATCCATCCATGATAGTCTTACCTACAAATTCACTGATCTTCATTACATTATTCCTCAAAGAAACATGGATTACTTATCCACACTTGGGGGCTTACCAGAATTTTCTATTGGACTTGCTTCAAGGGTTGAGATCAATGAAAACCAACCCAATTAATCAACAAAAATATTATTTTGTGGAATGAAATTCAATGTCTATGTATGCACATAACAAGACATTTCATTGAAAAATGATGAAGACTTTAAATTTAAAATAATCAAATCCAAAACCATAAATTCTGACCGGGTTCATAATTAAAACAATACTTGACAATGGATCACTTTGGTTAAGTTAACATAGAAAAGTAAAAAAAGGTCTAAGAAAGGACCATGCACTATTTTATTGAGTTATTACAATATGATAACAAATTTACTAATCATAGAATAGAGGTCAAAACATCATTTGCCAAGATGAAATTCAATGGCTACATATGCATAGAACAAGATATTTCATTCAAAAATGATAGAAAGTGAAAGGGAAATTCTATAGAATGCAGGATTATAGGTTGTGGGATATAATCATGAGAGAAAAAAGGTAAGTGGAAGGTACGAGTGTCCGACATCCACATTCAAAGAAATGACTAAGTATGAAAAAGGTAAAGGGTGCAGTTTGGAGGATGGGGATACAGATGGGCCATTCTAAGTGCTTCATGATTGTGGGAGATCAGACATAGAGGAATTGTGGGATATAAAAATGTTGGTCTCTCACAATGGGACTTCTGCATAGCTTGAAAAACAACTAAGTGTTGGGATTGAATAAGAAGAAAAATGACTAAGTATAGATACACGAGCTTGTAGGTTTGTGGACTTGGGAATTTGATAGAATACTGATTTGAAACATGCACTTGAAAGGGGAAAATGACTAAGTAAATAAAACAAGGGAAAAATAATAAGGATGGGCATGTATGTAATAATGTTGATCAATATTTGTATCCAACCATGGAAAAGGCAAGGAAAATGTTATTGGGGTTTGGGAAAGACAAGGCTCAATTCCGAATGTAGGATTCAACAAGGATCAAGATCTCAATTAGAGAGAAACCTGGCCAATAGGAACAATATCAAGGGATTTCCACAAGCATTACAAGATTGAATCATTCAAGGAGAGAAATATGGGGTTTCCAAAAGCATGCTTGAGTTTTCCATACTTTTCATTAACTAGAAGCCTTGTTGTTAAGTTACCTCTATGTTATGTGTCCAACTATACATGATATTATGTGGAGGCATGATCTTCTTGAAGAATTGAAATATGGGAAGAACCTAGTAACAAAGTGACTTGGAAACCATGTTCCTGCAACCAAAACAAGAATAAACTTTGTTAAACAAGGAAGGAGATATTTGTTAGTATGTTATAGTATTTATATTCTTTAACATTGTCATTTTACTCATCAAATGAAAAGAGTTTCAAAGAAAGGGTTGTTAAAATAATGAGGAAAGTGAAAGAATGAATTCCTTAGGTACAATGCACAAGAAAGAGAATTCATAAAATGTCCATATGTTCTTGATTCAAGCCAACCATATACTTCTCAATGATGCCATGAGATTAAATTTCAGACCAAAGCATAAGAATTTAGGAGGTCCTTAAGAGAAAAATCATTCAATGCATAAGATGGGGCATAAAGCCTTGCATTCAAATAAAATTAGTAATATATTAAAATCTGTTAAAACCAATTAGTGAAAGGATCAAAAGAAAATCGTTAAATATCATCATGAAAGGTCAAAGAAGCATCATAAATAAAAAGTATAATGAAGAACATTTGAAAGTACAAAATCAATGAGATCATCAATTGTGACAAACATCCCCAAGGATAAATCATCGATAAATATTGTAAAAATCCAACTCCCTCAAAGTGAACTAAGAATATTGATTAGGATTAAGTAGTAGTGAATTAGGCTTTAGATTTAAAATTGATTATGAATATCTAAAGAGGTAAAATAAGAAAAAAAGTCACTCCAAGAAGAACTAGAGAAGAAAGAAGAATCTCAAAGCTCTAAATAAATCGAGCAAATGATCAAAAAGCTAAAAATTCAGGTAGAAGAATAAAATAAAATTGAAGAAAAATTCAGAGGACAGTTAAAAGAAAGAGACGTGATAATTGAAGCACTAGAAGCATAGGTAGTCACTCTAAGAAAAGATATTGAGAAGAAGAACATGAAGAAGAACAAAACCAAAGTCTTGGATGAGATCATTAGTAGTCATAGGCCATACCATGAAAAATCTGGACTAGGATATAACCAGAAAGAGAAAGGCTGAAGGTCCAAGACAATAGAACAAAGAAGCTATGAAGAAATAATCAGAGGCTCTTCTAAGAAGGAAAAAGGAAAGAGGAAGTAGGAAGAGTATTACAGAGATACTATGCCACCCAAAAGGTTCATATTTCAGAATCCGTAGTAGCCAGCAATAGAGATACCTCGAGAAGAAGAAGGATTCATAAGAGTAGCACCATTTAGAAGATCTTCCACCCCCAGGTATCAAACTATTTTTTTTGGTTTATGTTATTCATGCAATAATTTTGGACATAAATTTGTGAATTGTAGAGACACTACCAAGAACATGAATAAATATGAAGGATACACAAGAAATAGTTATTCAAGAATATCTCATGAAGCACAAAGCAAAAGCTACAACATATTTGAATCCTTGAGAACTGAAGTAGAATGCAACAAATGTAACAAATTTGGACACATGGCCAAATATTTTAGATTGACTATTCCTCTTAGAGAACCACAACAGAATATCAACAGTCATATATAGGAACCACAAAGGATATGTATAAGGAAGCATGATCAATTCAACACTAAAGAATGGATGCTTCCTCTACAAGATAAACACAAGAGACGTGGATGGTATGTTGAAAGTGGCTACTCAAAGCATATAACAGGTGATATGGATAGGTTTCTAACCTTGAATAAGGAAAGAGATGGATTGGTTTCATTTGGGAATGACAACTCATCCATAATTATAGGAAAAAGGACAGTTAAGCTTGGAAGAAAGGATGCCAAAGAAAAAAATGTTCTACTAGTCGAAGACATGAAACACAATCTACTAAGTGTAAGTCAAATGTGTGACCAAGGACACGGGATTGTGTTTGATTCTTGGAAATGCAAAATAAGAAAAGCAGGGCCATAGAGATCGATGGCTATAGTTGTAAGAAATCCAAGCAACATATATGTACTAAACGAAATTGGAAAAGAAAAATGTTTCTTAGGAAAGGAGGATGAAATTTGGCTATGGTATAGAAGAATGGGTCACATGAATTTTAATAATCTTTTCAAGGTCAGCAAAAGAGAAGAAGTGAGAGAAATACCTGGGATCTCAAAGCCAACAAAAATTCTATGAAAGCATTTGTTGGCATGTTTTACAGACAGTGTGTGCTTGTCATTGATGGCAAGATCAGAGTGTGCATCAATGGCAAAACATGAACAATGTAAATTAGCGCAGAGTCGCACGTAGTGCGTAGGTGTGCACCAGGGATGAGGTTAACTCATTGCCAAAGCTCAAGAGAGATATCATACTCAGGATCTCAGGCGGATCAAAGTTCGAGGCCTTTGACACTTAGAAATTATTCTAAGTAAGGAGGATGTGTAAGCTCGGGTAGAGAAGTGACATTGATCATTGGATCTCATTCATAATTCCCGATTGATCTAAAAATGAAGAAGATTTGTATTCTTGAAAATATTTGCAAGTAAAATTTATGTGTTAAAATGAAAATGGATCATCTTTGCAACAAATTTTTTAATAGGATTTACTCATTCAAGATGCATATAAACATCAGCATAATCAATGAACAAAAAACACATAACATAGCAAATGATAAAGGAGTTCACCCCTCTCTTGGGCTACATCTCCTGGTCCAGCTTCCAATGGATCATTTGTATTATTTTCTCAAAGTGCTCAAAAATGTGCTTTACAATGCTCAAAATTCCAAATAGACTGCTCCAATGGCGTCAGAACGTCCAAAAATCCCTAGTTGGGATTTTTCGGCACCTCGTTTGGCCAAAAAATGAAGAAGATAGGCTTCCTGAAAGTCCCCCCTTCAAGCTTGTTGTCTCTGCATCTACAAAAAACACCCTTGTTGGCTCAACCTAGCCCACACACATATTTAAGCATAAAAACCTAGCACTGGACGCAACCGCGTGAACTGTGCAAACTGTAGGATAGTTACGGGTGCACCTAGCCCCTAACCGTCAAGGGCTAGGTCGTATGACCCATGCGTCCACACGCTAGCATTAATATAGGCTCCCGTTACATAAGCCAATGGTCAAAGGCCAAATGGCGGGTCATTGATATAACCGTTGGAACAAACTAAACCACGCACGCGCGTCCATATGATATAGTTGTGGGTTATATGTAACATATCGTGCAACCAAGGGTTGGGGCTAAGCCCCGGCCCGGTCGCGCCCCAAACAACACGCATATACAAACATATATATATATATATATTTCACCATATATATAACAAGGAACAACTAGTGGCGCACCGGTTGGCAGCTCTTTGCCAAGTCTTTGCCCCTGCCCGGAGGTCGCAGGGTCAACTCTGACCAACGACATAAGTTTTAAACCAATAAATGGATGACACGTGGCGACCATTGACTGGGCCATGTGTCGTCATTCCATTCACTTCCAAACATTCCAAGTCACCTGCAACTGTCTGAATGCCTATCTTCCATGTGTTGTACAACTTTCCACATGTCATAGGGCCTGCCACGTCAGCGTTCGTATGGACTGTACAGTCAACAACCCTTTTTTTGGCCTATTTGTAAATTTGAACAGAACGCGATATATCGCGCTCCCAAAGTCCGTTTGAACCCAAATGAGTTGTGTTGGGTTCATAACGATGAAGCCTACGCTCTCGTTCGATTTGAAGTGATTCCGAGCACTTTGAATTTTTGAGCAAAATTTGATCCCCTGATCACACCTCCCCATTGGAAAGCTTTTGGACCTCCAAAAGACTATTTTCAGTCTATTTGAAGATGATGGTATAGTTCGCTCACTCTTCCAACCGCAATCCACTTGGCTTTTCTTGGATTTGTTCCTTTAAGACCAACTCGAAGATACTCCACATTTCCTCGTTTTGAGGTTCTCATTCTCCTGTCAAGGGTGGTATCTTCATGCAGTTCTGTAAGATATTATGGGGAAAAATCATCTATAGAAGGAATATGAACATTCTCTCCATGATCATCAATCAACGGAGGCTCGTACAATTTCAAATTCTCAACATTAACAACTACATACATTTGCATATAAGGAGGCAAATCTAAATGAAAGGCATTGTTACCAATCTTGTCGATAATCTTGAAAGGACCATATCGAATCGGTTTCAATTTTTTACCTTCTCCTTTAAGCCTCTCCTTACTGATGTAAAGCCAAAATTCATCTCCAACTTGGAAACTGTGATCAACACGATGCTTGTCATGTCTCGTCTTGTACTTGGCTTGACTCTTTTCTAACTGCTCTTGCACCATTTGATGTATTGACTGAATTTGTTCAATGAACTTTTCTGCCCTATCAATGTCATATTGACCATCAATAGAAATATCCTTCCCAAAGATAAAATCTAAAGGAGA
>SNQJ01S0069007.1:27786-59278 GCA_010110895.2 Picea sitchensis
CTCCTAAAAGAGTTGGTGTATCAACTATAGGAAATGCAAATGTAGTATGTTCTTCTTCCTCCTCTTCATCATTTCCTCCTCCTCATGTCTCTTCTCGATGTGATTCTCTATCCTCTTGTTCTTTCCTTCCTCTTTCTTCATTTCTTTTCCTTTCTAATTCCCTTTCCATTCTCTCCCTTTCTTGTCTATCAACTTCTAACATTGCAAAGAAGTTTTCTATTGTACAGTCAGATATTTCTGTTGGAAAAAGAGGTTGTCCTATTTGTTCAAAAATAGTTTTATTTTCTTTTTTCTTTCCTACAGAAGATATTTCTTATTGTATTTGTTTCTTCTTTACTTCATGATCCAATAGAACTTGTCTTTCTATGAGAGTTAACCTTTGTCCTGAACGTTGTTTTTCCTCTAATTCTTCCAAAGTGATTTTTCCAGCAGTTGGTGTGGTAGATTCGTATTTTTCAGTTGTAGATGTTCCTGCTCCTACAGATGGTTGATTAGTTTTGTGGGGGTTTTGTTTTAAAAATCTACCTTTATCATCCCTAAGTTTAGACATAAAGAAACATAACTTAAAATTAATTCTATGTTGTGTTTTTTTTATTTTATGTATATATGTTTTTTTTTCCTATCTCTAAATGTGCCTCCCTGGCAATGGCGCCAAAATTTTAGGCTCCAATCCACTGATGTAAATTAGAGTGCAAATGATTGTCAATCTGGTGTTTGTAAGACTTAGAGGCACATCCAAAATATATGGATTTAGGAATAACTTTTATTTTTAATGGAAATAACCCAAAACCTATTCTAAGGGATGAATATGGAAGAGATGCTAAGATTCTATTCAGAAGTCCTATTCATAGATCTCATAATAGTAATCAACAATTGTTTTCCTAGAGAGTATCAACAGTAAGCATTCAAGAGATGTTCGAACTAGTTCTAAGACTTATCAAATGCTAGAAGGACAAAACTCTTATTCAAGAGATGCATTCATTGTCTTCTTTCATTCATTTAGCAACTATCATCAGTTTAAATCAAAAGTACTGAAAGCGTAAATAACTCAAAAAACATTCATGATTATCTTAATGCTTGAAGGCAAACCACACATTGAATTCTTATTCAAGAAATCATTCACAATATGAGTAAGGCTTTGAAACATTAAGAATATGACTTAGCTATGGAATTCATCTAACTACGTAAATATATGAATAAAACTCATCTACAACAAGATCTAATCTAAAACATGTATCAAAGATTACTTGAAAAGAACATAAAGAAAGAGTGTACTAGTTTGGCAAAGGGGGCCCTCCAATGCTTCACTTATACACTTGAGTTATCTCAGCTAAGAAAGAGCTCCAACATCATTCACATCATCATATCATAGGCATTATCAAGAACAAAATGAAGAACTGATCTCACGTTTGCAAATTCCAAAGTTTCTTCATTCACCTTCAAGGTTGTCATCCTAGTCTATGCTTAAGAGTATTTATACAAGAGTTTTAAAACCAAAAATGCTAATAAATCTCCTAAATATCATGATCAGATCCATAATATGTTCTAGGAAGGTCAAATTGCCCCTTCAGATCCATAATATATGACCAAATCCCACGAAAATCCAAAACTGTCCATGATTTAAGGCTAAAACAGGGTATTTTCTATTGAAGTGGCCCTGTTTGACCAGCATTGACCAGACACCTGGAAGGCTCAGATATCGAAGATGATAGCTCATTATCCATCCTTGTACATCAAGTATCACGACCCAAGTCTTATATTTTTCCCAGGTGTCCTGCAAGTACACGAACCTAGGAGCAATTACGGGATTTAGTCAAATCCTGTAATTTCTGATAAATTTTCAATTTTAATGCCAAAATTTAGAAAACTCAATTCTTAAGCTAAAGAATGATAAATATACCTTGCATAAGCTGTTTTATAGAAAATATGGAATGAAATGAAGGCAAAATGAATGGATATAGAGGCAAAAGTGTAGTTTATAGAGTAAAAGGAAGCATAAAAATGTACTCAACAATAGTCTTTGAACACTCAACCGTATATCACCACCATACATACAATAATTATGTATGCCAACATGTAATCATGAAAACCTGCAACAAACAATGTCATACCCTGCAACAAACCATGTCAGACCCTGCAACATAGAGTTATACCATCATACCATGTTGCAAATCATATGCATATCCCTTTTCCAAAGGATTTTACCACAAATGCGTGGCCTGCTATACAGACAACTCGTGTATGTACACGACCTATTCATAGGTCAGATCGCATATGTACGCGACTGTTACCATTGTAACCCACATATTCTTCTGAGGATGTCCAACTTGATCTTCCCTTAAGGTTTTCACTCTGTTCTGATTGATCAGTCTTCTTCGCCCACTTCTAAAGGTGTCCCAACTTCTCAGAACTTAAGCTTTGAGCTTCCATCTTTCCAACATTGTCTTCTCTTCTAGCCTCATGTGTTCTCCTAGTCATGCTATACGAAGTCCTCATCTTGGATTTTCTTCTTTTGTTCCAGCAATCCTGGGATTTGTGGCCAAATCCACTACAGCTGTAGCATCTCATGGTGTGAAAATGAGCAACAATGTGTCCTACTTGACTACATCTCCAACACCTTAGGCTGTTATGAAGTATTTCATTTTCTCTCCTTGCATAATATCTGCATTCCAAATCTTTGTGACCATATTCATTACATGAGTAACAATGACCATGAAAAACATTTTCATACCTTTTCTTTGGTGTCCATCTTGAAGGTGTCTCTCTTCTTTGAGGTATAAATATGGGGTTTTGATGCCTTCCTTGCTTTCTTTTGAAAGTTTCCTTCCTTTTTGTATATGGTTGACTTGCAACATTATTTCCATATTTTGAAGGACTTACCTCAAGCTTCTTTGAGGTGCTTGCTTCAACATGTGTAGCTTATTTGTTGTATCCAAGACCTAATTTATCATTTGGTGATATTTGACTATCCAAGATCTCATTCAAGATTGTTGAGCTATTCAAGAATTTGTTTGACTTCTCTACTCTCTTTCTAACATCAACAACTTCAGCTTCCAACTTATGACATGACTCTTACTTTTCATTTACTTGATTCTTTAGTAATTCCTCAACCCTTTTGGCTTATTCAATTTGGGTCTTGAGATGGACATTAACTTCAAGAATTTTCCTAATATCATCATATAACTTCTTATTCTCATATATTTCATTCTTTATTCTTTTGATCTCTTCTAATTTTTCTTCTAATTGAGTCTTTTTACTTTCTTCTTCTTCTTTGAGCATTTCATTTAGTTGCAAGATATACTTTTGATTCTTTTCAAGAAACCTTTTAGTGTTCTCCGAAAGATAGCTATAGTCTATATAACTATGATCGTAGTTGTACTCATATAGAACCCAATCAACTTTGTTTTTAAGGTTTGAAAGTTCTTATTCTACTTCTTCCATAGGATAACTATCATTTGATTCTATACAAACTATTTCTAGATATTCTTCTTCACATGTAGAGAAACATTCAACATCATCACATTTAGAATCATTGCAATTAGAGGATTTTGGAGATTCTTTACCTTCATTGTTATTGATGGAGTTGTATTTAGTGTCTTCCTTTTTGATTTGGTATGTCTCCTCTAGCTTTAGCCATAGATCCTTGGTGGAAGTTCATTGTCCCATGTTTTCTTTGATAGAACTTGAGAGTCCACTAAGAATGGTCTTGAGAGCCAATGCATCAGTCTTCTTTTCTTCCTTTTGAGCTGCAAACTTTGACTTGTTCTTCAATGGATCTGATCCACCAATAGTTTATTTCCAAACACTTGCTCCTTTTTCCTTCAAATGCGCTTCCATTTCTATTCTCCATGTAGAATAATTTTCCTCATCAAGGATTGGAACTTCATCATCCATTTGTGTGTCCATGGATCTCCTCCAATATTGTTAAGGCTTATAGTGAAGGCCCTCCCAGATAACAATTGTTGGACACACAGACCACACTAAGAGGGGGGGTGAATCAGTGTAGTCCTCTTTTAAAACTTCCATTCAAAAAATTCCTTAGTTAGCAATCACCATTTACTCATCACTCATTACTATAATTTATAATCAGTTGTATGTGAACATATATCAGAAACAGATAACAAAAACATATATCATCAACAAGTCATCACCATAAGGAACACAAAGAACACAAGTTGTATGTACAATGTTTTTTTTATTATGGACTACAATCCTTGGGTTTATCAGCAACAACTGAATAAAGTTAAAACTACACAAGAGCACTAGCTCTGCAATGAAAGACTCAACTTACACAACTCAACATAAACTAAGAATAGGATTCAATCCTCAACAGATATCAATCTATCAACAGGTATGTGACCTGCCAGTAGTGAAACACGCGTATGTACGTGCCCTACTAGTAGTACATCTCGTGTATGTACGTGGCCTATCTGTACTACAACCTGTGTGTTCCTTCTGAACAATTAGGGTTTTCTTTCCATGAAAAATGCAGATATTCTGGAGCCTTCAGTCACATCCACTTATGTATTTCACTGTCCAATCTGTACCATAACCAATCTCAACACATTTATGCTCTCCAACAACTTACTCATGCTCCTCAACCATACAATATGAATGTTACTCAATCATGTATAAGAAACCAGTATAGTATAGAAACCATATCAATACTGAACCATAAGAGTGTTTCTCACTCTAACAATCAACCAACATAACCATATCACAACAGCCATACCAAGAATGCCTTAATCATTCACCATACAATAATCAAGAGTAACCATCAAGACAACTATGTAACCATACCAAAAATTCTATGGCGGATTTGATCCCATAGAATGTAGATCTGGAACTTGCTCCAAACTTCAAGAACCTGGAATCAACTCACACTCAAGTCTTCATGACTTCCTCCAACTATACGTATTTTTTCCTCCAACCCGTGTGTGTACATGCTCTAGCTCACTACAACCCGCGTATGCGCGTGCTCTAGCCCACTGTTTCTCGCCTACTCCATAAAATAGGGTTTTTGAACTTTCGAAACTTTATCCGTCAAGATCTCAGACTTACGAAAACTTCGATGCATCCATGAGATCCTCCAGTCAATATCTCTCTAAGAATAGATCTTCAATATATGCTCAAGAGATATTTTTACAATACACCCTTGCCTCTTATTTATACTCTCCAAGTAGCTTCCTTAGAAGCATATTCTTGGCCACTTTTTCCACATAGCCACTTTTTCCACATAGTCAACTATGTCCAACTTTTTCCAATTAGCCACTTGTCCATATATCCAATAGCCACTTGACCACTTAACCCACTTTCCTCATTTTAGGGTTAACCCTCTTATAACCACTTTCCATAATTAGAAATTTATCCATTTACTTTATTATTTAAATAATCCTCTTTGACATTATCACTTCACTTTATTATTTAAATAATTTATTCTTTGTAAGAACTTTGACTTCTTTGACCTTTTGGGGCTTCTAGCCATCATATGAGGGTCCTCCAATTCGTAAGGCCATCACTCTCAAACCGTGAGGAGTTATGTGAGGTTCCACATACCCCCAGAAATGGCATGACAAGCACTATCAATATAGGATAGTTTCACTGACAAATTCAATGATCTTCATATCATTATTCCACAATTAAGCATGGGTTCTCTAACCATACTTCTAGGATAACTCAACCGGAAAGAATCTTCCCGTGATGGCTTTCACTATAAGTGGAGCACTTTGGAGTTCATCCATTTGTACTTCCTATCAACCATGACAAGACAATAGAGTCATCTTTACATCAATCCAACTTGGAATAAACCATGAACGATCAATGCATTAATCCATTTTCATAGATGAATTATATATCAATGAAACCACATCGATCCATATTCATCTATGCATCATATATGAATGACTTCACTTGACATCAATCAATGAAAATACATAATACATCAACATACTATGACAAGACATTATTTCTTTGACATCAATCAATCCTTTCACATCAATCATTTGACATCAATGACAACATGATCCAACAAAATGAACATGTTTTTGTAAAAACAGTATTGATATCCCTACCAATGAGATTTGATTCAAATATTTCAGCACTAGAAGAGAGAGAGGATCTAGCTACACTGTACATGGATGAGTTTCATGCGACACTCACAAATTATAAGATGAGAAAAGAGAAAGAAAATTCGGTTACAAAGGAATAAACATTCAAAGCATATAAGAAGACAAAGAAAATCAAAAATAAAAAGGAAAAGTCAGATAGTAGCAACAGTGATGTCTCAGAAGATGATGAAGAAGTAGCCAAATTCATCAGAAAGATGAAAAAGGGAACCAAAAAATATTGAGGTAATATTCCATTGATTTGTTTTAATTGTGATGGTATTGGTGATTTTGATAATAAATTTACCCATAAGAAAAATAAAAGAAATGAAGAAAATAATTGTAAGAGGAAACAAATATACAAAGGAAAAAGAACGAAAAATATTTTTTTCAAGAAAATCCTTTTCACCAAAGAAGACGGTTCCTCATTAGAAGAAGATGAATTCAGTGATAGTGATACAAAAAGAGTCATATTCATGGTAGTAGAAGACTCAAATGAAGAATTAACCAATGAATAATATGAAGAGGTAGAATTTGATTACAAAGAAGAATTGTTGAGTGACATAGAAGTTATAAAAGGGGAAAATAAGAAAAACAAGTCACTACAGGAAGAACTAAAAAGAAAAGAGGGAACTAAAAATTCCAACTCTGGAGAACTAGAGAAGATGATAACTAAACTAAAAATCCAAGTAGAAGAATACAAGAGAATTGATGAAGCACTCAAAGAAAAAATATAAGAAGGAGACATGATCATTGGAATTTTGGAAGCAGAGATTGTTATATTGAGAAAAGACCTTCAGAAGAAAAACATGCAAAACAAATCTAAAGTTTTGGATAATATTATTAGTAGTCAAAGGTCACATCATAACAATTTTATACTAGGATACAACCAGATAGAGAAGGGGTCAAGCTCCAAAACAACATATCATGAAACAAAACAAAGACGCTATACAAAGACAGTCAGACGATCTAATGAAAAGGAAGAAGAAAATAATTTTCAAAAGGAATATCACATATATACTCCACCTCCAAGAAGATTCAGAGTTCAGAATCAACAACAGTAAGAAGCAAAAACATATCAAGAAGAAGGATTCAGAAAAGAAGAATTGTTTAGAAGATATCCAACTCCCAGGTATCAAAAAAAAATTGTTGGATTATGTTATTCATGTAATAATTTTGGGCACACGGTTGTGAATTGCAAATCCAATAGAAGAAATAGAAACAACTATGAAGGCTATACAAGAAATGTGTATCCAAGAAGGCCTAATGAAATGCAAATAAAAGCTACAACAGGTTTGAATCCTTGAGTACCGAAGTGGAATGCTACACAGGAAACAACTTTGGACACATGGAAAAAGATTGTATAATGACAATTCCTCCAAGACAATCACAATGGAATAAAAACAGTCACATACATGAATCACAAAGAATATGGGTAAGAAAGCATAATCAATACAACAATGAAGAATATGCACTTTCTCTACAAGCTCAACACAAGAAACATGGATGGTATGTTGACAATGGTTGTTCAAAGAACATGACATGTGATAAGGATAGGTTTTTAACTTTGAAAAAGTAAAGAGATGGATCGGTCTCTTTTGGAAACAACAACTCAGCCAAAATCATTGGAAGAGGCATAGTCAATAATGGAAGTAAGTATGCCAAGGAAGAAAATGTTCTACTAGTGGAAGATATGAAACAAAATAATCTGAGTGTAAGTCAAATGTGTGACCAAGGTCACAAACTTGTGTTTGATTCACATAAATGAAAGATAAGAAAAACAGACTTAGGAAGAGTTGTGGTGGAAGTTGTGAGAAATCCAAGAAACATATACATACTAAGTGAAATTGAAAAGTAAAAGCATTGTTTAGGAAAGGAAGATGAAGTTTGGCTATGGCACAAAAGAATGGGTCACATAAAGTTTGATAATCTTGTCAAGGTCAGCAAAAGGGAAGTAGTCATAGAAATTCCCTAGATCATGAAGCAAACCAACACATTATGCAAGCATTGTCAACAAGGAAACCAAACCAATACCAAGTTCAAATCAAAGGAATACTCCACAACAAAACCACTAGAAATTGTGCATACTGAACAAAGGGGTTGAAAGTTGAGAAGTATTTTATTCTACTAGTTGATGACTATACAAGAATGACTGTAGTTTGGTTTCTCAGGAAGAAGTCATAGGAATCCAATAACTTCAATATGTACAAGGAGATGGTTGAAAATGAAATAGATTTGAAAATCAAATGTTTGAGATCGGAAAATGGAGGAGAGTATACTTCAAAGGAATTTATGGAATTTTGTAGTAAGCATTGGATAAAGAGGAAATTCTCCATTTCTAGGACATGACAACAAAATGGAGTCGTCAAAAGGAAGAACATGACAATACAAGAAATGGCTCAAACTATTTTAATGGATTCCAAGTTGACAGACATATTCTGGGTACAGGCAGTGCATACAAAAATTCACATTCAAAATAGAGGAATGCTCAGAAACAAGAGTGATAAAACCCCTTATGAGCTATCAAAAGGAAGACCAGTGAATGTGAAACATTTCATAGTTTTTGGAAGCAAATGCTACATTAAAATAGAACATGGAAAAATTGGAAAGTTTGAATCTCGTGTTGACAAAGGTATACATGTTGGGTACTCAAGCACAAGGAAAACATACAAATTCTTCAATATAAGGATCAACAAAATTGTGGAAAGCATCAATGTGATGTTTGATGAGACACGTGGATGAAGGATAAAATAAGAAGGAAATGATTCAATGGAACAAGTACACGAAGAAGAAGTAAAGGAAGAAGACACAACAGAAGAGGAAGATGAAGAAGAGCAATAAAAAGAAGAATATCAAGAAAAACAAGATATTCAAGTACCTCCAAAGACACCTAACATATAAATACAAAATAATCATCCATCAGGTCATATTATCGAGAACAAATATGCAGGAGTTGATACTAGAAGAAGAATTTGTTCACCAGAGAAATTGCACCTGATACTATTGTCAACAATTGAGCCAAGCAGTTTTGAAGAAACCAACACGGATGAATTATGGATCAAATCCATGGATGAAGAGTTAAAAATATAGAGCAGACTGATGCTTGGTAACTGGTTCCAAGTCCAAGGAACAAGAATGTGATCGGTACAAAGTGGGTCTTCAGAAACCAGCAAGGATGAATTATGGATCAAATCCATGAATGAAGAGTTAGATAATATAGAGAAGACTGATGCTTGGGAACTGGTTCCAAGTCCAAGGAACAAGAATGTGATCAGTACAAAGTGGGTCTTCATAAACAAATTAAATGAATATGGATAGGTTATCGGGAATAAAGCAAGATTGGTATGTAAAGGATATGATCAGGTTGAAGGTATATACTTTGAAGAGATGTTTTCCCCAGTTTCCAGGATGAAATAAATCAGATTGATCCTATCTTATGCATCCTCCAAGAATATTAAAGTGTATCATATGGAGGTAAAATTATCCTTCCTAAATGGGGATCAAGAGGAATAAGTCTACATTGAGAAACTAAAAGGATTTCAGTTGTCAGAGAATGAAAATTATGTTTTCAAGTTGAAGAAAACCTTGAATTGTATTAAACAGACCTCCAGAGCATGGTATTCGATACTAGACATATGCTTACAGCAACAAGGCTTCATAAAAGGGAGTGTAGACAACAACCTCTACATCAAGGTAAATCAAGCTAGTATTTTGTTAATTGAAGTTTATGTTGATGATATTATTTTTGGTAGTGATGATGATAGGATGAGACAAAAATTTCTAAAGGATATGAAGAATGAGTTTTAAATGTCATTTCTTAGAGAATTATCTTTCTTTTTGGTTCTTCAGATATGTCAAAGCAACCAAGGAATTTTTATCTCTCAAACCAAGTATATAAGAGAAATTCTAAAGAGGTTTGGAATTGAATATTGCAAACCAGTCAGTACTCCTATGAAAACCAATTGCAAGTTAAGTAAATATGATGAGTCAAAGGATACAGATAAAAGGAAGTACAGTTCAATGATTGGAAGCTTACTTTATGTGACAAATTCCACACCAGATGTGATGCAGGTAGTTGGACAGATGGCATGATTTCAAGCAGCACCAAAGGAATCACATGTTTTGGCAGTAAATAGGATATTAAGATATCTCAAGGGTACACAAGAGTTTGTATTATGGTATCCTAAAGGAAAGGATCTCTCACTTATTGCCTAAACATATGCAGATTGGGAAGGTTGCATTGATTATCGAAGAAGTACAAGTGGAGAAAATTTCTACTTGGGTGAGTGTTTGGTATCTTGTATAAGCAAGAAACATTCATCATTATCATTGTCTATATCCAAAACAGAGTATATTGCAGCAACAACATGTTGTACACAGGTCTTATGGATGAAACAAACATTGAAAGATATACAGGTTGAGTATGATGAGCCCATTTTGATATTTTTTGATAACATAAGCACCATCAATATCTCAAAGAATCTAGTGATGCACTCCAAGATGAAGAAAATGTCAATGAAGTTTAATTTTCTATGAGAACAGGTTGTAGAGAAGAACATTATATTTGAGTATGTTGGGAAAAAGGTGTAGATTGCAAATATATTTACAAAATTGCTTCCACGTGAACCTTTAGAGTATCATCACCAACAACTCGAAGTAGTTTCTTCCCCACAATGACTTTTGAATTGTTTTCTTATATGTCATAAATTTACATGAGGAAGCACCATGAAGAGGAAAATTCAGTTAGAAACTCGGAGTAGCTTCTTCCCTACAATGACTTTTGAATTGTTTTCTTATATGTCATAGATTTACATGAGGAAGCACCATGAAGAGGAAAATTCAGTTAGGGGGAGCCGCCCCAAAGAGGACAGTTCAGTCAGGGGGAGCATACTTGAAGGGGAGTTTCCCTTTTCCCTTGATGTCAAAGGGGGATAGATTGATCAGATGCATGCAAAGAATGCACATAGGCATGATTCCAAGGGGAGTGATGATCACATGAGGAGCATGAGTGTCATGAATTCAATGTTGCATCAGAGTGTTTCCATCAATGCCAAAGGGGGATATTGTTGATTAATTGGGTTGGTTTTCATTGATGTCAACCCTTGAACCAAGTTCGATAGAAAATTTTGGTAGCCCCTCAAGTGTGGATAAGGAACCCATGTAATTTATACTTTAGGGCGGTTGGAAGGGGAAAGGATATGTGGTTGTAGCCAGAGAAAATAGCGGGTTGTAGAGTCCTTCTGGTTGTATCCAAAGAGTTGGGGCTCATTGGAGCTTCCCTCAAGTTGTATCCTAAGAATATAGGGGGTTGGAGCCTACTTCCAGTTGTAGTTGGAAAACAAAGGAATTTGGTGCTTCCAATGAATGTACTTCTTAAATACATATAAGAAAAATAATTCCATGGTTTTCTCCTGCATTGGGTTTCCATGTAAAAATATCGGTGTATTGTGTATATGTATGATTTCTCATTATTCATGATTTATTCATTCTCCACTTGTTGAATGATATTGGTAAACTGATCATAAATATACATTGTGGTTAAAAAGGATTAAAAAGAACTATTATTGATTCACACCCCCTCTTAGTAATCAAACAATTTTGGCATCTATGCAATTATTAAAAAAAATTGTATCATATTGTAAAAACTCAATAACATAGTGCCAACTCCTTTCTTGGGCCTTTCTTTCCTTTTCTATGTTTACTTAACCAAGTTGCTCCATTGTCAAGTTTTGTTTTAATTTGACCATGATCATAATTCATGATTTTGGATTTAATTGTTTTAAGTTTGAAGTTTCAAAATTTCTTTACTTTTGGATTTTCCATCTCTTTAGTTATCTGCAGATGGTATTCATTGAGGTAACCAGTTTTTGATATCTTATTATCAATTTCAATGTTGTGCATAATGAACCTTTGTTGTATGGAAAATTATATTCTATTTTCTTTACACAAAACCTAAGATGCACACACTTTGCATTGTTTCCTACGCATCGTAACATCTGTACACTTTGCATTGTTCCCTCCACAGGTCCACTTCAATACATGTTACATTGCTTCCTCTACATATTAACCTATAAATACTTCCTTTTACTAAGTTATATGCCATATTTGTTTAGTTGTTTTTTATAATAAGAATTGTTACTTGAAATAAATTTAATTCAACAGTTTTTTTGAGTTAAAAATATGCATAAAATTATTTTGTTTACTTTAACCTATTTTCTATAATAAACGTTGTCAATTAAAATAAATACAAGTATCAATAATTAGTGTTGGAAACTTAGAAAATGATATTTCCATAAATCATTAAGTTATCATGCAAATTAAATTGTCGGTCAAAATCCATTCTATGGAACTATTGGAAGTGTGGAGTTGAAAAGAGAGGGAATGAGGGAAGATGCATGATCTGAATCATTGGAAAAAAGGTTCACATTAGATTATGTTTCTTTTGCAACATTGTTGACCCCTATATATTTTCTTCTTTTACTTTTTTCTATACTCAGAAAATTTCTTAGTTTGTTGTGGTCCCATATGTTCTGTATTATACATGATGCACCTTTATTTTCCATGATACACATATTGTAACATACTTAGTCACTTTTAAATATCTTGGCGGGTTCAAGGGCGATAGATTCGCAGGGGAAATATTTTACTTTTTCACAAGTATGTTTCCAACACTTAGTTTATTTTTGTCTCTTTACTCACAGATGCGCAGAATCATGTTATTTGCAAACCATCCTTGTAATTATGACTAACAATTATCAACACTTAGCCATTTTATGTCTCTTCATGGACTCGCAGACTCACGGACTGTCGAACTCACATAAAAATTTCTTCTATCCCTGACTCCCCACCATGTGGTGTCCTTACTTATTCATACTTTTGAAGATTTATTTAATGTTAATCCTACGAAATCAAATGTTAGTCTAATTCCAAAAAAAATTGTTGTTAATGGCATTTTTCTCGAGGAAATCACATTTATTTCAAATTAATTCTTGCATCGAAAAGAGAACTTAAGTAATATTATCAAGTAAGATATTATTATCATTCTAAAAAATGTTACACAGAAGTTCTCCAACCTAGTTAAGATGGTCGAGACAAAGCATCATTTCTGCAAAGATACTTTGAATTTTTTCTCTCGAGAAGATCACAACTATCATTGGTTGAAGTCCTACTAGTATTAAGAAAATTTTCCAAACAGAGACAACAAAAACATATGGACGTAAGAAATAGATCTTGTTGGGTGCGTACCTGAATTTTTTGAATGCAAAGAGATAGTTACTTGATGTGTGGATAAGTTTGTTATGAATCAGAGGAAAATTCCATTACAGAATGGTTCCCCTATTTCTTTGCACCAATTATTTTCAGATCGATGCTAAAATTACCAGATCCAACTCCCACGTACAAAAGAGACGATGCTACAACTTTTCTCAAAGAAATAAACAAATGTAATAGATCTTATACAAGAATATTTTCAAGACCCTGCAGTAATGTAACAATATTTATCAGGGATTTAGGCTAGTTCCTTGAAAGACCCATATCAAGAAACCGCTTGTCCTTTTAATAGAATCGTTGGTCAGGATTCTATGACAACTATTCCTGGTTTCGCCCTATATATTTTACATTTCATATTTAATGAAGATTCTATCTTTGATTTGGAAAAAATCATATCTAACGAAGTCTCTGCACAAATAGCAAATTTCAAGAGTGAGAAAAATTTCAACATGGATTCTTATTTGATATTTTTCATTACATATTATCACATTTTCAAACATTTAATCACTGGAAAAAGAGTGAATTTCAAGGTCGACCTAGTAACCATGTGGTACCAAGCTCTGTGGAGGAATAAGGTTATTCATTATTTCTATGAAGTTTATAATGATTTTGTGTCTGCATTCAAGAAACTTCTTTTAGGAGAGAATACCTCCAGACTCTCATTATAAGCATCTGATTTCCTAGATTCAAAGGGGATTTTAGAAAAAAAAGAATGATTATAATATTATCAGGGTGTTCTGTTCTCATGAAAAAACCCTTTTTTCTCCCCTATTATGTACCAGATAAATTGTTTCTCATAGAAGTAGAAAGATAGTACAAGTTATCTTTCCATATTTTCTATAAAAAAAGAAAGAAATAGTTCATCCTTCCTTGGAAAGTTGGCAAAATTTTGTTGAGAGGAATTGCTAAAATTGATGAATTTTATTCCTATCTCGACCAATACAATTTATTATTTGAATAAGAGATTAAGGGTTTTGATCTTAATCGCCTCTTTTAAAATCATATGATATATGTTGGAATTATTCCTGCATCAACTAATAACCTTATATTTTGATAATAAGAAGGCGATATCCATGACCCTCCTAGTCAGGGTATTGAGAAAAAATTATGTGATATAGAAACTATTGAAAGTACAACAGAGCATTACAAGCAAAGGGGAAAACCCTCGAGTGAAAGAAGTGCCCAATCTCCTATTGTTTCTCATAGAAGTGTTATTCCCAAAGTAAATTCTCATTCTGTAGTGTCTTAACAAAGGAAATCCTTGACTAATAACTTACATGATTGTGGTGAAAAAACTCTCCTCAAGGAAAATTGGAAAACATGGGATTATATTAGCCATCCCAGTCACCATATTCCAACGTAGAAAAAAATTCAGAGAACCTCAGAAGTAATATTGATATTTAATTATCCTCAAGTCTACTTATGACTATTGATAGATTGGGTTCGTTGTCATTGATTTCAACCCTTGAAGCAAGTCCAGTAGCAAATTCCAGTAGCCCCATAGGTGTGGTAAAGGAACCCAAGTTTGTATGAGGAATAATGTAATGAATATTAGTGAATTTTTAGGTGAGACTATTCTAGATGGATAATACATGTCATTCCATTTCCGGTGATATGTGGTACGTCACATAGTTCCTCACGGTTGAGGAGATATGGCTTAGTGAAGTTGGAGAACCATTTTGAGTTATCTAGAATCCCCTAGAAGGTCAAATAAGTCAATTATTCTAGAATACCCTAGAAGAAGTTTACTAGTCAAAGTGGTTGTAACTAGGATTTAATCATGGGTAAATTTGTTGCAATAAGAAAATAATTAAAAATAAATTAGTTGCAACAAGAAGTGGTGAGTTTACTATTTATGGATAAAGTGGTTGCAAATGGGTAAAGTAGTTGAAAATGGGTTATCCCTAAAAGAGGGAAGTTAGGTAAAGTAGTTAGAACATGACCCCTAAAGGAAGCCACATGGAGAGTATAAATAAGAGAGCAAGGGACTCTCATTAGAACCTATTGAGAACATTGAATATCTATTCTTGTGAAAGGTTTATTGTAGGTACTCATTGATACATCTAAAGATGCACACGACTAAGGAAGTGAAGGTAGAGTGAAGACAAGGTTTTGTGGTTGTAGTGGAGAGACAATAGATCATGAAAAACCCTAGTTAGGGTCATCCTCGTGGGTCACCCAGTAGACGTCCCATGAGGCACCCCTATGGGTTGCGTAGAGCCTATCATGCAAGGCCCCACTCGACACCTCACCTATGTCATGTGAGGAAATACCAAACCTGAGAACAAGAGATGATTTAAGTTGTAGAGGGTGAGCAGGGGTTATAGGAAGTTCAATAGTGATCAGGTACAATAGATCTTTCTACAGGATAAAAAGGTATGTTATATGCTTATGTGAAGTTCAATATTGGGGTTTATGTGAGACATGGTTATGAGATATTGATGATTTTTCCTATAGATACTCTTGGCTATATGATACATATTATATGTGACAGATATACATAGCTATAATGCTGTTATGTTTGGTATTTATCATTGGTACATCTTGTTGGGTTGATTGTTGAGTTACATCTTGTATTTCTTGGTATAGGGTTGAGGGATTTTGGTTGAGGTGTGTTGCTGAATTTGTTGGTACAATTTGTGGATATATAAGAATGAGGTTTTATTATACATGGTTATGATTGTTTGCATATGTATGGCACATGATTAGAGAGATATAGTTTCACATGGTTTGAGTTATATTATTGTGATATTGGGTATAAGATCTATGTTATCAAATATGATCTGTTGAGGAGATTATTGGTACAGGTTGTTGGTACATGCTAGTACAGGTTATTGGTACAGGTTGAGTACAGGTCATTTGTACAGGTTGACTACAGGTTGTTAGTACAAATTGGTATAGGTTTACAGTGACAAAGTGACAATGGTTTCAATAGTTATTTGGAACTTATATTTCAGGGTGGTTGGACAGGAAAAGGACAGATGGTTGTAGCCACCTTTCGATTGTATACATAGAACATAGGGGGTAGTATCCCCCTTCTGGTCGGAGCTCGAGAATCAAGGAGTTGTAGCTTCCTTCAGGCTAGAGCCTGAGAAACTAGGGAGTTGTAGCCTCCTTCCAGTTGCAGCTGGAAAACAAGGAACTTGGTGCTTCCTATGAATGTACTTATTTTGATAATATAAGAAAATCATTATGTGATTTTCTCCCACATTGGGTTTCTACGAAAAAAATATTGGTGTACTTTGTTTATGTGTGATTTCTTATTGTTCATTGATTATGCATACTACTCATATGTAATGTTATTGATAATTTTCTCATAAACTAAACATTATGGTTTAAAATGATTAAAAAGTATTAATATCAATTCACCCCCCTCTCAGTATTGCAACAATTGGTAACAAAGAAGGTCCTTCAAGAAGCAGTCTAACCACTGGAAGGATATCATGGAATATGCTAATATTGGAGCACCAATGTTTAAAGGTCAAAACTATGGGTTCTAGAGTATAAGGATAAAAACATTTTTACAGGCACAACTATTTGATGTATGGTGAGTAGTAGTAGATGGATACAAAGAACCAACCACTCCCCCAATAGACAAGGATGGAAAGAAACTCAAAGAAAAAAATTCAAAGGATAAAGGTATTATTTTGAACAGTCTTGCTAATTGAGTATTTGTTAAATTTGTACATTGTGACTCTGCTAAAGGTCTCTGGGATAAGATTAAAAATATTTATGAAGGAGATGCTAAAGTCAAGGGAGATAAACTCCAAACCTTCAGAGCTAAGTTTGAAAAATTAAAAATGAAGGAAGATGAAGACATTGCAGCATGTTTTCTGAGAGTTGATGAAGTAGTGAATACTATTAAAGGTTTTGGAGAAGAAATGAAGGAATCAATGATTCTCATAAGGTACTCAGGTCTTTACCTATGAGATTTGATCCAAATATTTCATCTTTAGAATAAAGAACAGACCTAGACAGCTTGAGCATGGATGATCTACATGGGATACTCACATCCTATGAAATGAGAACGGAATAGGAGAACCCTGTACAAAGGAAGAAGCATTCAAAGCATCCAATAAAACAAAGAAAAATAACAAGCAAAAGAAAAAGTCATATAGCAATTGCAATGATGATTTAGAAAATTATGAATAAATGGAAAACTTTGTCACGAAGTTAAAAAGGGGAATTAGAAGATATAAAGGTATGCTTCCATTGAAAAAATTTCATTGTGGTGGTATTGGTCATTTTTCTACTAAATTTTCTCATAATAAGAAGGAAAGTGATGAAGAAGAAGATCATAAGAAGAAGAAGAAAAATTAAAAGAATAAAAGAAACAAAACAAAAATTTCAAGAAAAGTCTTTGCACCAAGGAAGACAGTTCATCAATAGATGTTGAAGAAGACAGTGATATCGATACAAAAAGGGTACTCTTCATGGTAGTAGAATATTTCGAGTAAGATTATGAGGAAGAAGGAGAAGTTGACCTCAGAGTGGAATTAATAAATTCTCTAGAAGAGATAAGGATTGAAGGAAAGAAAATAAAATCCCTCAAGGAAGAACTAAAAGAGAAAGAGAGATCTCATAACTCCAATTCTAAGGAAATTGAGTAGATGATCATGAAGTTGAAGATCCAAGTGGAATAAGAAAAACTAATAAAAGAGGCACTCAGAGGACAATTAGATGAAAAGGACAAGAGGATCAAAATATTGAAAGCATAAATAGTCACTCGCAGTAAATATCTTCAGAAGCAGAATATCAAGAAGAATAACACTAAAGTATTGGATGAAAGCATTAGCAGTCAAAGGCCATACCATGAAAAATATTGACTAGGATATAGTCAGGAAGAGAAAGGCTCAAGCTTCAAGGAATAAGAACAAAGAATCTATGAATAAATTGTCAGAGGCTTTGCACCACCTAGAAGGTTCGGATATTAGAATCAGCAACATCCAGTAATGGAGAGATCCTAAGAAGAAGAAGGATTCAGAAGAGAAGCACCATTCAAAATATATTCTTCCCCCAGGTATCAAACTATTTTTCTTGGTTTATGTTATGCATGTAATAATTTTGGACATAAAGATGTGAATTGTAGAGACAACACCAAAAACAAAAATAGCTATTAGGGCTACACAAAAAACATTTATTCAAGAAGATCTCATGAAGCACAACATATTTGAATCCTTAAGCATTGAATTAGAGTGATACAAGTGTAAAACATTTAGACACATGGAAAAGGATTGCATATTAAGTTTTCCTCCTAGAGAATCACACCAAAATATAAATAGTCATAGACATTTATCAGAAAGAATATGGATAAGAAAGAAGGATCACATTAACAATGAAGAATTCACACTTTCACTACAACCTAAACAAACGAGGTGTGGATGGTTGTTGGCACAGGGGAAGACCCAAGGTTTACCTCTAATAGTGCACCAACAAGCCCTAATGATTGGATCTTTAATCAATACCTACGAAGTAGATGCAGTCTCACCCGAAATATCAATAAGGGGGTTGCAGAACACAAATGTCTAGAACTAGAGGAAATTCAAAGTGGATCCAGAACAATAACGCAGATAACCTATCTATGCTTTTCAATATCATTCTTACTTCGCAAGGTTATATCTATGATCTAACAAGCATGCAATAACAATATAACAGATAGCAGTTAACACAACATCAATCACAAAGAACAACAAGATATACATGGTTCACCCTCTCCCTAGGGTTACGTCCACAAAACTGTGTTTCTTGATATATTAGATGAAAACATACATTTCTATATGCACACTTAGCTATAGATCTCTCTCTCTTTCTCTCTTTATCTTCCCTCCCTGTGCACCCAGCTGAATATCCAGAATACAGACTCAATATTGCTCTTAACAACAACAATCAATAATGAGAAACAACAATCATAATATGAACCCCCTCCCAGATCTTCTAGATCTTTAATTATACATTACATGACTCTCGCACAAACTTAGACCGAAGTATAGGTGTCAAAACCCTAGATCTAGAACCCTAGGTCCACATGACCCACATTTTCAGGGCTTTGCCAGCATGTCCTTCCTTATTTTCCACGAGGTGCTCCAAAGTATCCATTGGTGTCTTCTTCCACTTGCTGAGTTGTCCATGATCCATATTTTTGGATTCTTTATCTTCCTTTATCTTCTCTTTCAATGAATTTATTTTCCTTACATCATTCCTTGTTTTCTTATTCTTTAACCACTTTAACCCTTCCTCATTTTATGTGCCTTCCGTGCAACTCGTACTTCGTCTTCCTTCTTCCTTAATCTTTGATTTCTTCCTTAATACATAACCAAGGGCCAACAGGCCCCCAACACTCACATGTGACCCATCCCGATTCACTACAAGACTGAACCTCCCATATTACTTCGACTGCAAACTGCGTAGAGTAGCCTGTTCTTTATGCTTTGTCACTCCCCATATTGTGCAGGCTATCTTTTCTATGTCTCGTACCCAGTTTCAACTGCACATGATACCTAGAACCTTCCTTCCTTTAATTTCACTGAGAGTTGTGAGGCAGTTGGTTGTCACGATACAACTTCAATTGGCTCCCATGTACTAAACCATCCTTCCATTCTCCATTAAGTGTCTTCAACTGCGCAACTTCTCCTTCTATAACATATGCAACTTCGAATGACCCAATCCAATGTGTTCTGAACTTACATGGATGCTTCATGAACTTGTTGTCATATAACAATACTAAATCTCCTTTCTTAAATGCTTTCCTTTTGATATGTCTATCATGGTAAGCCTTTTCTCATGATTTTTGTACCTGCTGGCGAAATCCCACAATAAAATTGTTCTCTTCTAGTTCCACCAACTGTGCAAGTCTGTCTTGAACATCACCTGTGTCATCCATTCCTGTAAATGTTGAAATTGTTAAGCTAGGAACCAAATATTCCATAGGTACCACTTCTTCCAGGACATAAACTAACTTAAAGGGATTCTTCATTGTTAACCTTTTACAAGTAGTTCGATAGGCCCATAACACTACTGGAATTCTTCAATCCCAATCATATTTGTTAACACTGCAAATCTTGGTTAGCACTGTCTCCAAGATCTTATTGAAATCTTTGACTGTACCATTCACCTGTGGGTGGTATGGTGTACTCTTTTGATGGTGAACTTCAAACTCCTGAGTTAAGGCTTCAATGGTTTTGTTAATGAAGTGTGTACCTTGATCACTCATAAGGATATTTGGGCATCTAAATCTAGTTATGATATCCTCAAAAATGAAACATGTAATTGTAGTTTCACTACAGTCTTTAACTTCTCTTGCTTCTGCCCATTTGGTCAAATACTCTGCAACAGTGATGATGTATCAAGCTCATGTGCGCCTTCCTGGTGGGTTGATAGGTCCCACAAAGTAAATATCCCATTTCGCAAAGTCGTGTAAGGTTATATGAGGTGCTAAAGGCAGCTCATCCCTTCTAGATGGATTCCCTATCCTTTGTCATAAATCGCAGGCTTTGTAGTATTCCTTAGCATCCTTATGTAAAGTGGGCCACCAGAGGCTAGCTCTGAGAACCTTTTGCATTGTGTTTTTCCCTACATAATGTCCTCCTGTGATGACTTCACGTGCTTCTGCTAGAATAAATGGTCTTTCTTCCTCCATAACGCATCTCCTCAAGATATCATCTGGTCCCATCTTATATAACTATCCAACTATAAGTTGAAAATCTGCAGTGCGGACTACCAACTGTTTTTTTTAATGACTCTATATTCGCGAGGTGCCATTCCTATGGATAGGAACTGAACTATCATGGTGACGTGATCATCGACTTTCCTGATGGCCAAAAGTTGTGCATCTGGTAGCGTATCGTCCAAACTGGTAGGTTCTTCTCCATGTTCTAACCTGGATAAGTGGTCAGGTCCCTTATTCATTCTCTCTGGCTTGACCACACTCTCAAAATCATATTCCTGGAATAATAATAGCCATATGCATATTCTTCCCCCCAACAATGGATTGTTGACTAAGTACTTCAATGAAGAATGATCAGTAAACATATTAAAATGTCCTCCCAACAAGTAGTGTCTAAATTTTTGCAGCGCATATACCATATCTAATCCTTCTCTTTCAGTGGTAGTATAGTTTATTTTAGAGGTAGAAATTTTCCTTCTCGAAAAGGCTATAGGGTGGTCAATATATCCTACACACGGTTGTCCTAACACTTCTCCTAATGCAATGGATGAAGCATCGACATGAACATTGAATTTTTACTCCAATCTGGGAAAATCAAAATAGGCGCAGTGACCATTTTTTTCTTTAGTGTGTCAAATCTCTATTGGCATTCCTCTGTCCATTGAAACTTGATATATTTATTTAATAGATTCTCCATAGGTGTTTTTATCTATGTGTATCCCTTAATGAACTTTTTGTAGTATCCAGTGTGTCCTAATGCAATGCGCAGCTGTCGAACTGAAGTAGGGGGATGTAGATCAACAATGATAGCAATCTTGGATGGATCTACCAACAACCCATGTTTACATACAATATGTCCTAACAATACTCCAAAATGTGAAAAGAAAATGCACTTTTTCAGGGTCAGGGAAATTTGACATTGCCTGCACTTATCTAACATTAGTCTCAAATATTCAATATGATTTTTCAATAGGCTAAAAATTGTCCAATCATCAAAGTATGCCTCTAAACTCTTGTGTAAAAACTCCTTAAATGCTTCGACCACCACCCTGGATAAGATGGATGGTGCATTGTTTAAACCAAAAGGCATCACAATGTACTGATAAGAGCCCCATTCTGTTGTGAATGTGGTATTATGTCTATCCTCCTTAGCAATTTTGATCTGGTGATAGCCTGAGAATCCATCTGTAAATGAATAGACTTCCTGTCCTCCTACATTATCTAGGACCTCATCAATGAAAGGTGTAGGAAATGGATCATGTAAAGATGCATCATTCAGTTTCCTTAGATATACACAAATTTTGATTTCTCCTGAATTCTTATCTTGGACCACCATAGGGATGATCCATTCAAATTCTTCAACTGATTCGATGATTTCTGCTTCCAACATTCTATCTAATTCACTATTAACTTTATGCTTGTACTTGGGATGTATTCTGTAAGGTCTCTTCTTGGCAGGCCTTTCCTTTGGTTTCAAAGGAATCTTCATTTATCCCATGGGTCCTTTTATGCCCTTCATATCTATCAACTTGGTTGGAAACAAGTCTCGATACTCATCTAATAGTTCTGTAATCTTATCAATAGTAGCATCATCCCAATAGTCTCCAATATTTTCCAACTTAGGGGTTTTCTCTATTCCAATATTAACCTTCTTGATTTTAATAGGTTGTCCAATAAAAGTTAATTCGATCCCTGGTCCTTCTATGTCTCTCTGACCTTCAGTTTCTACCATGTTTACATCCCAGAGGTCATCATCCTCATCAACATTAATATTATAACAACCTTGTAACTTCTGAAGAGGTGTAGTCCATTCATCCTCTTCTTGTGAAAAGGGGAGGTTAGGTGCCTCTTCAAAGACATTTTGTCTTACAATTTGTAAAGCCTGGTCTATTGTAGGGTATTGTCTTTCAAATAGGAATGTAGTTATAAACTTCTGAGTCATTCCATACCAATCTGTAGTGACAAGGCACAATTCCGCTTGAATATACCAGTTGATAGGTGTAGTATCCAAGGTGTTAATGAACTTATGTACCCATTGTTCTTTAGGAATGATACTCCAGGATTGCTCACAACTTCACACATGGTACTTAGGAAAAATCTAACCTTTGTATATAACTTCGCAACCTTCAACTTTGTATGAAAATTGCACTGTGATCAAGGTGCGACATTGTACCCACTCTGCCATGTTCTTCTTGTGTGTTCCCCACCATCTAGCTGGAATTTCTTTCAAGGATTCATCTAGTGCTAACATCCTTTTTTGTATTGGTACAATTCCTTCAAATTCAACTAAAAATGTGTTTAAATGATTCAAACCATCAAATGTAGGAAGATTACTTACTTCTGTGTCAATCAAACGAACTTCTCTGGTCAGTGTGACACACCTCCGTGCAGAGACTTCATACATTCTGTTCTACCAGTTTTCCAATTCTTCCTTTTAATCTGATGAGCATGCACTTTCACTTCGCCAACTTATATTCCCATTTGTTGTAGGATTGATGTAATCATGTTGTCTTGTTATTAGTTTATAGATATTTTCTAGCTCATAGGTGTGGTCTTCTTCTCTTATTGGTTTTGTATATCTGCGACCTTCATTAGGACCAAGAGGTGCAATGAACTTAAGGCCATCAACTTCAAATGTAATTCTTCTCTTATTTAGGTCAACAACAGTCGAATTATTGAAAGCCCAATCAATTCCTAACAATGTAGGATAAGGACAACTATCATCAACAATCTCAATCACTTCGAAGTCTGCAAATTTCCCTACTTTGTCGATGTCTACAGGGACATTTCCAAAGGGGCTCACCGCCTACTGATTAGCCATCCTGAGCCTGATAGGAGACTAAATCAATCTAGGTTTTCCCATCAGTGCCCAAGTCTGCTTCGACATAACATTTACTTTTGATCCAAAGTCCAGGACCACATAGTCTATGTTGTAGTCTCCAATATGAGAACTAAGATGTAATTCCTTGTTTGTCCTTCTTTTTCTATATACTTGATTCACAATTCTACTTAATAGAGGATCTATTCTCCCAACTTCATACTGTATTATTAAGTGTTGTAGTTCTTGCACATATTTTTCATCTTTAATCAAATTGATGCAAGTATACAAGAATTCCATAATCTTTCTTACCTCTTTTCCTTGTATAGCTAAGGTAGACTGATCAAATGTTGGAGGCATTCCGCATTCCCTTACTTATGGTTGTGCTCTAGATGAAGAAGCTTGTTCTCCTACAAATTATTTCCTTGATTCTTCAAAAGTATGTCTCTCTCTCCTTGGATCAAACAATTGTGCATTATCTATAGCTCTTATGATCCCTGATCCATCTGTAGTCTTTACTGGATTCACCCTGTCTTTTCCTGTAACAACACCTCCTCTAGTAATACCAAAGACTCTAGGATCCTCACCACAAGGTTCAGCTGATATTGATTGGACTTGTTGGTTTCCACCTCGTCTTTCCTGAATCTTTGCTAGAAATACTGGGTAGTCTTCAATGATATGGTCAAATGAATTATAGTAGATGCAAGTAGTGCAGGGGTTCTGACAATCCATTCCCAAATGTATTGGTTGTGTGCGGTTATAGAAAATGATCTGACCTCGACCTCGGCCCATTCCTCCTCCTCGTCCTCTTCCTTTTAACCCACCATGAGGGTTGAAGTTTCCTCTTCTTGGGGAATTGAATTTCACAGTGTTTCCTTATGACTTCACATCTCCTTGAATTCTATATGTATCCCTTGACCTTTCATGCATGAGATCATAAGCCCTACAATCCTTCTCATCATGCCCCACAGATTTACAGAATGTGCAATAAATATTGGTAGGTTTCTGGACATATTTATGCATGTAATAACATTCACCAGGGCGATGTCTATTTCTACATACCTCACACCATGGTAGAGTAGCTTTCTTCAAAGGGATAGGTTCTCCAGAGAAAAATTATTCATTAAATAAAGGACAATTCTCTTTGTCATGGCCCTCTTTTTTACATCTGATACACCATATATCTTCTCTTTTTTCCTTTCCTTTGTACTTCTTCATATCTTCGACTTGTAAAGATAATCTAGTTAATTGATTCAAAATCTGAATCATACCTAGACTAGATTCTCCTACAGGGGTTGCTTCTTGTTTCATGGAAATATCTAGAGCTTCAGCCTGTGAAGCGAACTTCTGTTGCATCAGAGGAACTCTGATATGTGGCAAGAGGGAAACGATGAACCATTCTTTATTTTGTTCATATAGGATCTGAAAATTAAACGACATGTCAGAGTCTTAAACCTATGATCAAACTCCCAAATAGGTCCAATCACCTTCTGCTTGATTTCCTTAAACTATGTAATGCACTGCGACTTTGACTTGGGCTTATTGAATTCTGCACTCAGTGCAGTATTAATGTCATTCAACGGTTTAGGTTGTCCAAGTATTGAAGTAAACTTCATATACCAGCTCAATGTGTGGTCCCTCAACGTAGTACTAAATTGCGTTCTCTTAAAATCTTCGTCGGTGGATTTCATAATGCTCCAGATAGCCTTGCATAAGAACCAATGTTGGTCAGGATCTTCAGATCCATATCCTCTATAAATAGGTAACCTCATTTCATCTACCTTTAACTTTCCTGGGTTTCTTGACTGAGTATGTACTAAACTACTTTTAACAGTACTCTGAGTGCTCTGATTACTTTGGTTACTCTGGCTACTTAATTTTGCTGAAACAACAGGAGGAGTAATAATACTTACTTCGATAGTAGGCACAGTACGTGAAGTTTTTGGTTCTCCTCGACGAAGTTCTTCAGTCTTTACTTCCTCTGCCCTTGCGGACTCTGAAAACTCTTCATCTATTAGATCTGCCTCTTCTCCACTGTAGAATCCTTTATCTCTGTAATTATTCTTAAACAAGTTCCCAAGAGGAACCTCTCTCAATGATATCCCACTATGGGTGTGTCTAGCCTATGTGTCACTGTCGCTTCCTGAGTTCTTGAACATTAGCTTTAAATTTTGATTGATTACTGTATCTTCAAGATATTCTTCTCATGCAAGAGCATCTTAATATTTATCTTCAAGAAGTGTATAAACTTTCCTCTAGGTCCCTTAAAGAAATACCTCTCTTCTTGACTATATGATTCCACTCTATCAATAGAAAACTCAGTAATGTACCCTCTGATAGTGCTTTTAAACTAGAGATCCACTTCTCTAGACACAACGTTATCGACTCTCTTGACTTTCTTGATCAGCGTTGTTGTCTAAACCACAGGTTGTCTAGATTTGATATCAAACTGGGTGTTTTCTAATCTGGCTAACCACTTGTATAAATCCTTATGAACTCCACCAAAGAAAATTTTGTGTATGTCGGTAAAGATGTACCTTCCCAACCAGTCTTTTGCACTAATGCTAGGATTCCTGTTCTGAGCTTCATCAAAGTCCTTTTCTTGTTCTTATATCCACTTCTGAATATCTGTCTTCGATGTAAAACACCTTAACATTCCCTCAAGAAGATCTCAGTCCTGGGAATGGAACCGTTTGTTGGCATAGGGGCAGACCCAGGGTTCAACTCTAACAGTGCACCAACAATCCCTAACTACTAGTCCTTTCGGTAACACCTCCGAAGCAGATGCAATCTCACCTAAAGTAGCAATAGGGGGGTTGTAGGACACATGTGTCTACAACCAAAGGAAATGCAAAGTGGATCTAGAACAATAACATAGATAACCTAGCTATGCTTATCAATATTATGCTTACTTCGCAAGGTTATATCTATGATCTAACAATCATGCAATAATAGTATAACAGATATCAGTTAACACAACATCAATCACAAAGAACAACAAGATATACGTGGTTCACCCTCTCCCTAGGGTTTCGTCCACAGAAATATGTTTCTTGATATATTAGATGAAAACATACAGTTCTATCTATGCACTTCATTGCATATCTCTCTCTCTTTATGTCTTTCTCTTCCCTCCCTATGCACCCAGCTATAGGGTTGATCTCCGTACCCAGCTAAAGATCTAGAATACATACTCAATATTTCTCTTAACAACAACAATCAACAATAAGCAACAAAAATCATAATATGAACCCCCTCCCAGGTCTTCTAGACATTTATTTATACATTTCATGACTCTCAGACAACCTTATAACGAAGTCTAGGTGTCAAAACCCTAGATCTAGAACCCTAGGTCCACATGACTTTCATTTTCAGGGCTTTGCTAGCCTATCCTTCCTTATTTTCCGCGAGGTGCTCCAAAGTATCTGTTGGTGTATTCTTCCACTTGTTGAGTTGTCCACGATCCATATTCTTGGATGATTTATCTTCCTTGATATTCTCTTTCAACGACTTGATTTTCCTTACGTCATTCCTTCTTTTCTTCTTCTTTAACCACTTCGACCCTTCCTCCCTTTATGTGCCTTTCACGCAGCTCGTACTTCATCTTCCTTCTTCCTTAATCTTCGATGTATTCCTTAATACATAACCAAGGGCCAACAATGGTATGTTGATAGTGGATGTTCAAATCACATGACAAGTGATATGGATAGGTTTATAACATTGAATAAGGAAAGAGATAGATCAGTTACATTTGGGAATGACAACTCAACCATAATTATTGGAAAAGGGACAATTATGATCATAAGAAAGGATGCCAAACAAGAATATTTTCTACTAATTGAAGACATGAAAAACAATCTACTAAGTGTAATTAAAATCTGTGACCAAGGACACATACTTGTGTTTCATTATCAAAAATATGAAATAAGAAAATAAAGGTTAGACAGTTACAACTGTAAGAACTCCCAACAACATATATGTACTAAACAAAATTAGAAAGGAAAAATGTTTCTTCGGAAAGGAAGATGAAAGTTGGCTCTGGCACAAAATAATGGGTCACATAAACTTTGATAATATTTTCAAGGTCAGCAAAAGGGAATAAGTAAGAGAAATTCCCAAGATCTCAAGACCAACAAACATTCTATGCAAGCATTGTTTACATGGAAAAAAATCCAAGACAAAGGAACACTCCACAACAAAGCCACTAGAGATTGTACATATCTATCTAGTTGGACCAATAAGAAAAAAGGGACTAAAAGGTGAATAGTACTTCATGTTATTGGTTGATGACTACACAAGGATGATTGCAATGTTCTTTCTCAAAAATAAATTAGAGTTGTTTGAGAACTTCAAGACATACAAAGAGATGGTTGAAAATGAGACAGAGTTTAAAATCAAGTGTTTGAGATTAGACAATGGAGGAGAGTTTACTTCAAAAGAGTTCATGGACTTTTATAGTGAACATGGGATAAAGAGGCAATTCCCAGTATCTAGGACACCTCGGAAAAATGGAGTGGTCGAAAGGAAGAAAAAAATAGTACATGAAATGGCCAAAACCATGATAATGTATTCCATATTGACAGATGACTTTTGGGTACAAGAATTGTATACAAAAGTTCACATTCAGAACATAGGAATGCTCAGAAGTAATAGTGATAATACTCCATGTTATCACTGAAATTTCATCCGCACATGGCGACAAGAACTCTGCATCGTCAAACAGTAATGAAGTCATTCATGGCACTGAATTAATTTCACATCATTCCAAAAAGGTCAAAAACTATACAAAGTAACCAAAAATTGAAGGGCGCTTTACAGAATTTTGGTGCGCGCGCACATGCGCAGAACAGGAACGTACCATGCGTGCATACGTGCACGATGCGCGGCTATTGGCGCAAAAACCCGCGCACCTGCTAAACGACGCATTTATTGAATTGGTCGACCTCCCAACCACTTATGGATCAGCTCCCAAGCCGATTTGACCCTCAAATCTGAGTTGAATCCGCATGGTAGGCTGGTCAAAGACCTAATGAAGCCCTAAAGAGCCCCTTTTCACACTTCAAAGGAGTTACATAATCACCCAATGAAATGCTATAAAAATCCATGAAGAAACATCATTTTCTCAAGGAATTTCATGTAATGTTATGCTGCTTAGATTGTTTTAAGGACTCACTCCTTGGCAATAACACATTGGCACCATTTCATTGAGCTATCCACCTCTCCATCGAGTGGATGTGCTAGGAGTTCTTTCACCATCATTCTCATTTTCTTATTGTAAGGAGAGCAAGTTTGTGAGGGCACAAGAGCCTTCCTTTGGAGGAAGAAGGGACTCATAGTCCCCTTTCTTCATTGTCCTTTGATTTCATCAATTGATCAGCCTAAAAACATTGGTGATATTGGTATTGTTGTATTTCTTATTTCTTTATCCATATGCTTATGATTTTAGTTTGTATTAGTTTAATTCTTGCTTATAGTTTTGTTTTTTTTTCTCTAACTCTTTCCTCTACAGCTGTCATGCTCAGCAAGACCCAACTGGGCATGTAAGCACCTCTTATTTTCTCACCAACGTGACGAAGAGGGTGCAAACAGATTGGCGACCGTGCTGGGGATAAGGTATCAATTCCGACCTCATTTGGGTTTATTTTTCTTTCCTTTTAGTTTGTTTAACTTGCAGGTGCACAAACCGGCCTCTGCCAACCTGCTAACCAGTCAATTCACAGGAGAATTGAGAGAAATCCATCTAGATTTTCTTTCTCGGTCGTTTGTCACAGGTGCACGGGTATTTCACCCCACAGACGCGCATCATGCATGCATCGTGCGTGCATGCACTTTCGTAACAACCTTTCTCTACGTGCATGCGCTTTCTGCCTCAACTCTGCTCGCGCGCCTGCGCTCTGTGCGCCTCTGTCTGCACTAGGGGCCGCGCATTTGATTAAAATTTCTCATTGTAAGTTCTTTGGATATGGGGAAGGCCATCTTCCTTCTTAAATATGATTTCAAAAATGTTGTAAAGACACATTACACTTAGTCCCCTCATAATATAAAGGGGATAGTCGAACACACATAGGCACTTAGGTGGATAAAAATCAATTTCCCTTATTTGCTTTCTGCCACATGGATGGCTTGCTTTGACTTATAAAATAAGTGAAAAATCATATCTAATCACATCTAACTCACATTTGGGACCTGAAGTTGAAGTAACAATCCTTGAGTATGCTCTTCTCTTGCGCCTCCAAGCGATCTTGAGAATCAGAAAAAGATTGTGAAAACAATCTCATCTCCCTTAACAAAATTTCGAAACCTTTAGGAGAGGACAAAGGCCCTTTATTGGGACCCCTCTTAGTTTCATTTTTCAAACACATTTTGAACTTGTAATGGGCCCATACATGCCCACATGCTACAAAGGTAGAATAGGGCTTGAAATGTTTCTTTCTTAGATCAAAACACTAGGAGAGTTTAAAGGTTTGTAACTGGCCCATACATGCCCACATGTTCAATCTAGGATAGTTTCATGATTTTTCTAGATTACATCATCATAGGGAGATAAAGGATAGTAACGGACCCACATGTCCACATGCTAGATCCCTAGGGCTTTTGAATTCCACAATGTTGTACCAATGACATCTAGCTAATTAGGTAATCACACTCTTGTAAGGACCAAGCGAACTCCATATGCAGCAAGGTGACATCTAATTAACTAAAACTTGGCACACTTTCACTCACACACAAAAGTCACTCATCACTCACATAGCCTCTTCTCGAAACGTGGAGGTCTAAGTAAGTTTCCCCCAAAGGGATTCCGAAAATACCCCATCTTTTCTTAACAAGACTATCCACTCCCACTTTTAATTAAACGAGGTTGGTTCTCACCCCCAGCCTCACAAAACAACATCATCTAAAATCTTTCTAAAAACTCACTAAGTTTTCCTCCACAGGAGGTACCAAAAGAAAATTTTAGTCTAGGTAGGATTTCAGGGATAGGCATCCAAACAACTCCTCGTTATCTGGTTCTCACATTTTCAAACATAGAGGTTGTCAAATAGGGAACTTCAAATCCTCCAAGTCAAGTTTTCCAATCACCATAAGGTAGGGAGATACCCGTGAAGGGTTGAAGGCTGAGGTCTGGCTGTTCTGTGCATCCCCCCTTGAGGCACCCACCTCTTGGACGGGATCCAGCCCGTGACCCATTTCTTAGGCCGAAAATCTAAATTCCGCACTTTGACCGAGGTACCTAGTGACCAACTTTAGGATATCTACCCAGGTGGCGATTGTGGGCTGCAATTGCACCTTGATTGGATTTTGTGTGGTTATTGGGAAATATCGCCAACCCTTTCAGGATATGCCCCCTCTACCCCTCATTATAACCAATTGTTTCATCCTTCACTAGTTTCTCTTCCAGTGACTTCAGACCCCACTGTTGAGTACTATTGGAAGGTCCAGTGCTTTTTGAGAGGAAGTACGTTACGTCTTCTAGGACACGAGCATTTGCTTTATTTTGATTCCCCCACGTGGACAAAACCCTCTTACCCATATATATATGCTTCTTTCACATTTTATGTATGATGCACATCTGATTACAGTTTGATTTGGATATATATATATTGTGTAAACAGTCACAGCAAAAGACTCTTGTTTCTA
>SNQJ01S0069008.1:0-18387 GCA_010110895.2 Picea sitchensis
CCTGTAGTGTTATTCCTCTCGATTCCAATGAGCTATTACACTAAGAGGTTCCTCCAAGTATTATGCCCAATATGACCTCCTTAGTGAATTTAATTAACCTATAACCCAAAATAACTCAAAATCATGGAAATCGTTGGAATGCAACGGAACCAAAGCCAAGATGTGTGGAATGGATCATAATGATTAAATAAGATGAGCGATGCAAGATGGACACCAAAATACCCCTCAATATCTCATGTACTCGCTATAAAATCCATCTGGCTACTCTGGTCATCATAACACTCGGTAATATAATGATGTCCCAAAGTGGGGACATCACAGTCCTCCCTACTAGAATATTGTTTGTCCTCAAGCAATAACTGAATCCATCCAAATGTAATACCTGGGTTCCATGTCCACCTATGGGACACACAATAGGCTCCATCCAAAGATGAATTATCATGCACTCTGCCCCCTTGGTCCTGTTATCACACAGTTTGTAGTTTAGGTCAAATGGCTAAAGGATAAAGGTCAAACTGGAGAAACAGGAACCTTCCCCACCCAATGTCACCACAATGGGGAGGTTCTCTCTATTTAGGGAGGTTAGCCCAGGGGAGACGTCCCAGGCAACCTAGGGTTTTGAAGAGGCTGAGATATAAGGCTAGAGTTAAAGTTTCCCCTTCACAGGTTACCACCAAAATCAGAAGGTCCGGCTAATCAACCAATAATGAAGTATAGTCCCAAATGAGAACACCTGCCCATAACAAAGCAACAATAGAAAAATATATGTGTAGGCTATATACAAAGGGTTAGCACTTCATATGACCATAAGATATAATTTAAGCAATATAAAGCAATAGATATTAATGAGATCAACGTTTTGTCAATTATCTATGGAAAGAGCATTAATTCATCAATAACTATCAAGATGACAAAGCCAATGATGTATTCAATCAACACTTCAATCAATAAATGCTTCAAATCATCACTCAATTGCTTGTAAAATTCAAAAGCTAGCTGCGTCAAAAATAACCAACTATGACGTCAGCCTTAGTTAGGGTTAGGGTTAGTTAGTTAGGGTTTCAAGATTTAGGGTTTTAAGAGTTGTTTTGTACACTCAAGCTTCAACGTTGGAGATCAAAGGATCAGTGCCTAAGGGTTAATGGAGTCAACAAGTGATGGATGCAATAGTTGAAGGGTAAAAGTTTTCTGAGGACTAGAGGGTAGGTTTTCAAGGTGTTGCCAAAGCAGGGCCTTGAAAGCAGAAACCCTAAGAGAGAGAGAGTTACTAGGTGTTGCAAAGGCAAGGCCTTCTACTCTCTCTTCTTTCCTGGCAAACGGCTAGCACAATAAGGAAATTTTAACCAAGACAAGAGGTTTTGATGAGGGAGACGTTGCAAAAACAAGGTCTATCAACAAACCCTAGATTGGTACGGCCCTAGTGTAGTAATCCTAGGCTAAGGACGTCTCACTCTTCTTGGCTTCAAAAGGTACGGCTAGCATAAGGAATGAAGAAAACAAGTGTAGCTAACGCTAGGCTCTATTTTCTTATTCAATGGTTTAAAGTTTCTTTGTCAGGGGACATGAGACAACAACCTACTTGTGTGGTTGTCCCCTAGGGTTTTGATTTAGCAATATATAAGTAAAATGCAAGAGATTTAAACTACAACCATTCAAAGAGAAGTTTTGCAGGAAAAACACTTACAATTCATGAAGAAATATCCAAGCAAACACTAGTTGTAACACCTTCCTTTCAAAGAAACACCATAAAATGCCAAGAAAACTCCTCCTTCAAAAGTTACGCCTCACTATTTCAGCCAAACAACCCCAATAGGGCGCTAAAAATCAGATCTCACAAGAGGGTGAGTTGTTTGATGTTCAAAATGAGGGAAAACATCCTCAATTTATATCATCCGATGACCTTTAATTTAAAAATTATTTCATCAAAATAGCCGACAAGGCTGACTACTAAAATCGTAAAGTTTTTTACATTTAACTGCTAAATAAAATCCTAATTGAGCAATAAGAAATACATCTAGCCCCTCTGAGGGAGACGTTGGGCCTTTTTAGGGAAAAACTCAGCACTAGAAGGCAAACGTTGGCTCTCTCTGGGCCTCCAAACTCTGCCACACGTGCCAAAATTGCTCTGTCAAGGTACCACTCATTGGAGGTGACATGGTGGCTCCTAGATGATGTCATGGGGCATCAGAAAGCACACATTCCACCTGCAATGGGTCAATCCCCCTAGGCTGGGCTCAGCCAAGGCGTCCCAGATGAAAACATCCTCCTTCTTCTCTTGTGCGAAGGCTCGATCAATCATTGTCCTGTCTCTAACCTTGATGAGGTCCCAACAACCATCTGATGGGCTCTTTAGCCCCACGAAGGTCCGAACTGATCATCTCCCCATGTGTACCGGTCCACCTGGTACCTGTTCGTCGGGTATGGTCCTACACATCAAAAAATTCGCCCTCCATGGGCTCATTAGTCCTCGGGATCATAGCAATGTCAATCATATTTCATCATTAGTTTTATCAAATGCATGCATAGGACCCCTAGCATATCATCTAATAGCTTAAAGACATTACACTGACCTACTATACAAAGCCGAAGAAAAGACAAAGTGCCATGTTGGGTCAACATCCATAAGAAGAGGAAAGTTACCAAAGGATATCATTCAAGCCATGTAACATGAGGTGGTATGGTCTAAGGATATCTAGACACAGTGAAAACCAGGGGTGGGTATTATCCGTGGGTGCCTTTGTAGGAGGCGAGTTGTACTTGTCATGGATGCAGTTCTTTCCAAGCCCTTTATTGCCTTTATTTGTACCTTTATTCTTTCTTTTATTTGTGCTTTCTTATTTTCTTCAAGGTGTAACAGAAGGGACACCTTGGCGTGGTATTCGACTGACAATTATTTACCCATGAGGTATTTCACATGAAATGATAAAGGAGCTGTCCCCTTTCCCTTAGCCCATGCAACCAGGGCCAACGCCTGGTGTGGTGACAGTTGGCAATATCTGCTAGATACCCTATGAACATAATGGGTTGGCTCATTGATGAGACCCCATCCTCTTAGCTAGGTCGTGTTTTGTACATTTTTCTTCCCAGGTCCCTTTTGTTTCTTATCTAGAGGCTTTTTGTTGCCTTCGGGGATCTGGTGAGACATCCTCTAGGTTTTACCCCAGCTACATGGCTTTATCTTTTACCCAACACCTCACGGGCCCTTCAGCCCCTTCTTCCCACAGGATAAAAGTGCCAACCCCTCAAATAAGTCATCCTAATGCCCGAACTAAGGGGGAATGGGATAGATGTATAGGAAATAAGATGTAAAATGATAATATGGTGGGAGGCGGTGATAATCTTCAAAATCCCTCGGTAAGCTAACCAAAACCTATGGATACAAGCTTGCTAGGGCACCCCATTTATTCCCCCAACCATGGTCAGGTTGAGTGTGAATCCAAAGAAGTTGTTAAGAAATGTAAGAGAACTAATGCATACATCTGAAAAGTTACCGTGATCAAACACTGGCCACCTTACCACGATACGGATGATTACCTCTTGGAGAAGGAGTCTTCTCGATACTGAAGTCCAAGCTGAAAGGTGATGGATATTTATTTGCTACTGATAGGACAAAGTCTGATGAGAAGAAAGGGAGAAAAGATGGGGATTCTAGGGCCATTCTCAAGTCAATCACGCTCTCGGTACTCCATGTCTAGGACTGTGGGCCCCGCCGAGACATGATCTCACCAGCCCTAGAAATCGAGGATAACATCGGGCTCCAACTCAGGGACATGTTCCTCCACCCATAGAGCAGCATGAGAACCTCAACATCTCTGGCATATGCAAACCTGCTCACACTCGAAAAGGGCATCAGCAACAAAGGTGGGGTGGTATTGCCACCTCACAAATATTACTCTCTCATATATATATATATATATATATATATAGCTAAAGAGAAGCAATCAATAGCCATGTGAAGAAACAAACTAACATGAAATGCATGGTATAATAAATGAAAAAAATGCCTACCTACCTACTTACCTGGAGGTCAGTTGCCCTGCAGTGGGGGTTTGAGAGTGCCTGGCATTAGCCTCTTCCCTCCCGATTAGCAGACAAGTAGCCAAGAGTCATTAACTAACTTTTTTCGAACCTTAAAATGGACAAGCCAAAAATTATTGTTTCCTTTTATATTAGTAGGCTTCCATTTATTGGAATCCCACATCCAAACCATGTCTCCCTCCTTGTGCTCTCTGACTGCAGGTGGTTGTTGTTTGAATGTCAGGTATTATTGGCAGAGGTGGGTGGGACTTTGCTATAAATATTTCCTTCTTTGAAGGATGGATTCGTACATCATCTTCCACCTTCTTTAATATTTTCACAGTCTCTGATTCCTGAGATTTGAGCTCGTCCATGAGTTGTTGGTATTTTTCTTTCGTGGGCCATTTAATCTGATTTGAATTTTCCTCTTTTGCAAAAGTCATATCTTCTGGAGAACATTTATGAGGAGTCAGCCCGGTTTTGTCACATGCTTTGTCATCTTTGATGGAATCACTAGACTTTTGCTCATAGAAGTTTGGATTATAGGTACATTCTGGATACGACCAATAGTTCCATCTTTCAATGGCCCATCTGATCCTTGGAAAAGTTGTCAAATCCTCTTTGATAGATGGTACCTTGATGACTTCTCTCAAAGGGATGGTTACAGACATATTGGATAATGCCTGGAGTCAAAATTCAGATTAAGCAACACCAGTGTGGATGTTTTAGGAAAAATTACATCCACAGGTGGGTTTTGTGTTGGTCTCCAGTGGAAGGTTGGTCCAACTTCTTTCTTCTATACACTGGAACTCTTGTTTCTTTAGCTTCTCTTTTGATTCCTGGTCTATTTTGTTTATTACCGCCATCCTGGTTGGCCTAGCTGCTTCTTTGATGGCCTCTTGATGCTCTTCAATGATGATATTTATTTGAGGGCCTTCTGCAAAGTAGTCTATATTGTTGCCACTACTGAGTTATTCATATGTTCCTAATGTGCTTCACTGCATTGAAATCACTAAGGGTTTTCATCCACAATGATAGCGCTTGGAACTTTATGTCTTTGAAAACATCTTTTTTCCACTCAACGAAATTACTTTTCTCTGTATTGGATAGCCATCTTAATCCCAATCTTCAGAGACATTAGAGGCATCATCGGGATAATCACTCCAATCTGTGTCTTCTCATCCAGGAAAAGTGGGACGATCTTGGAAACAAGTATGGATCCATTGAAAGGGTGTTTGTTCATCCATCTCAAAATGACCAGTATACGTAGTGTAGGAATCCCTTTAGAAGGTAATTTGTCATCTGAGTCCTGCTTTTTTTAGGAAAGAAATTTCTAACATTTCACGAATCCTTGCAATATGCGGAGTACAAGACATGCTAATACTTGTATCAGTTTCTTCAGACTTATCGAATTCACTCATATATTGATCTTCCAACATCGGTGTGTCCAAGAAAAACAAGGCATCTTCAGGGTTATGTTTTTTTAGAATTAGCCATGCCCAAATCGCGGATGTAAACTATCTTATCCGAGGCATTCCGAACATTGTTTGTTTTTGAGAAAACTATGCTCCATTTCCTTTTAGGAGGAATGAGTCTTACTTCAAGAACTTCAAGGGACTTTAAAACCAGCAGGGACATCCATAGTGCTGGTTCATGGGGTCATTCCTTGTGAGAGATTGGCTTGATTGATGTAGTCTTCGAACTCAGGTTCTGCTCAATCAGCAAATACAGAAGTTTAGCTTCTTCTAGGGTTCAGGGTGACCGATCTTTGAGAGTAAATTACAAAACTCCTTCCAGCGAGTTCAAGTAGTGTTGGAGGAAAAATTCTTCTAAGAAACTAGACCTGATCTTCTTGAGTAAAGGTTGAACCTATCATTTTGTCCTAATGCCCTCATAGAACTTTGCAAATATTAATTGTATTGGTAAAGGGAATCCATGCTTTCTTTTCCACACCAATCTTTCTTGAAGGCATGTTCAATATCTTCAGGGGTTTTAATGCTTCCCCTTTCAAGTTTTAATCCATCTTCTGGCACTTCCGATGAGTGATCTCACAAAGAGCCTTAAAAAGACATCGAGGTGTTCTTGTCCAAATTGGTGAAACTAGAATGCATCAAAGAAGTCGGTCCAATGAGAGTTACCATAGGATCCATATTCCCTTGAAAACTTATGTATCCAGGACTCGACCTTCTTGGGTAGATCATGTAACCCTCCTTGTGTGTTAGGTAAGCTTAAAGGACAAAAGAGTTCTTTGTGAGACCATTTGGGAGAACTTACAGGGGTGACAAGATTTTTGGAGGTCATAAGTAGTAGATGAAGGTATATACTAACGTCCACTATGAGTCGTCATCAGCTATTTATTGGAATTAAGCCGGATGATTTTCTTGAAATCATCAAATAAAGGAAAACACCCTCACGGAGTCACTAGGTAGCTTGTAAGAATAAGACTCTCTAAGGCAAGGCTTACCGAAAGGTTTGTCGTCTGAGGAGGTGACTCCAGTGTTCCCCGGCAACGACATGAAATGTTATCACAGGTTTGTAGTTTAGGTCAAATGGCTAAAGGATAAGGTCAAACTGGTGAAACAGGACCAATGTCACACATTGGGAGGTTCTCTCTATTTGAGGAGGTTAGCCTAGGGGAGACATCCCCAACAACCTAGAGTTTTGAAGAGGCTGAGATATAAGGTCGGAGTTAAAGTTTCCCCTTCACATGTTACCACCAAAATCAGAAGGTCCGCCTAATCAGCCAATAATGAAGTATAGTCCCAAATAGGAACCCACTTTTGTAATAAAGAAACAATAGAAAAATATATGTTTAGGCTATGCTAGGGTTAGCACTTACAAATGACCATAGATATAATTTAAGCAATATAAAGCAATATATATTAATGAGATCAACATTTTGTCAATTATCTATGGAAGAGGCATTGAATTCATCAATAACTGCCTCAAGATGACAAAACCAATGATGTATTCAATCAACACTTCAATCAATAAATGCTTCAGATCATCACTCAATTTGCTTGTAAAAGTCAAAAGCTAGCTGTGTCAAAAGTAACCAACTATGATGTTAGCCTTAGTTAGGGTTAGGGTTGGTTAGTTAGTTAGGGTTCAAGATTTAGGAGTTTTAAGAGTTGTTTTGTACACTAAATCTTCAACGTTGGAGATCAAAGGATCAATGCCTAAGGGTTAATGGAGTTAACAAGTGATGGACACAATAGTTGAAGGGTAAAAGTTTTCTAGGGACTAGAGGGTAGGAGTTTTCTAAGGTGCTGCAAAAGCAGGGCCTTGAAAGCAGAAACCCTAAGAGAGAGAGAGAGAGTACTAGGTGTTGCAAAGGCAAGGCCTTACACTCTCTCTTCTTTCAGCTTAATGACTAGCACAATAAGGAAATTTTAACCAAGACAAGATGTTTTGATGAGGGAGACGTTGCAAAACAAGGTCTATCCAACAAACCCTAGATTTATGCAGCTAGTGTAGGAAGCCTAGGCTAAGGACGTCTCCCTCTTCTTGGCTCAAAAGGGTATGGCTAGCATAAGGAATGAAGAAACAAGTGTAGCTAATGCTAGGCTCTATTTTCTTATTTAATGGTTTAAAAGTTTCTTTGTTAGGGACCTGAGAAAACAACCTACTTGTGTGGTTGACCCCCTAGGAGTTTTGATTCAGCAATATATAAGTAAAATGCAAGAGATTTAAGCTACAACCATTGAAAGAGAGAAGTTTCTGGGGAAAACACTTACAATTCATGTCCAAGCAAACCCTAGTTGTAACACCTCCTTTTCAAAGAAACACCATAAAATGCTAAGAAAACTCCTCCTTCCAAAGTTGCGCCTCACTATTTCAATAGGCTTAACCCCTAATAGGGCGCTAAAAATCATATCTCACAAGAGGGTGAGTTGTTTTATGTTTAAAATGAGGGAAAACATCCTCAATTTATATATCATCCGATGACCTTTAATTTAAAAATTATGTCATCAAAACAGCCGATAAGGCTGACTATAAAATCATCTTGTTTTTACATTGTGCTAAATAAGAATCCTAAATGAGCAGCCAAGAGAGATGTCTCTAGCCCCTCTGGGGAGACGTTGGGCCTTTTAGGGCAAAACTCAACACTAGAAGACAAACATTGGCCCTCTCCTGGAGGCCTCCAAACTCTGCCATACGTGCTAAAATGCTCTTTCAAGGTGCCACTCACTGGAGGTGACGTCATGGCTCTCTAGATGACATCCTAGCGCATCAAAAAGGACATGTTCCACCTGTAGTAGGTCAACCCCCCCTGGGCTGGGATCAACCAAAGTGTCATTATGTAACATCCTTCTTCTTCTCATGTGCAAAGGTTCATTCAATCATTGTCTTGTCTCTGCCTCTGATGGAGTCCCAACAACCATTTGATGGGCTCTTATTCCTGAAGTCTGAGCTGATCATCTCCCCATGTGTGCCGGTCCACGTTGCACGGCTCTACCAATGGGTATGAGTCACATCAAAAACTTCACCTTCATGGGCTCATTAGTCCCTTTCGGGATCCTTAACAATGTCAATCATATTTCATCGTGGTACTATCAAATGCATGCATAAGACCCTAGCATATCATCTAATAGCTCAAAGACGTTACAGAAACCTACTACAAAGCTGAAGAAGAGACAAAGTGCCCTGTTGGGTAGCATCCATAAGAAACTTCCCAAGGATATCATTTCAAGCCATGTAACACGAGGTGGTATGGTCTAAGGATGTCAGACCGCAGTGAAATCAGGGTGGGTATTATTCGTGGGTGCCTTTGTAGGAGGCAGGTTGTACCTATCATGGATGTAGTTCTTTCCAAGCCCTTTATTACCTTTATTCTTTCTTTATTGTGATTTTTTCTTTCTTTTTTCTTCAAGGTATAGCAGAGGACACTACCTTGGCATGGTGACCAGTGACAGTGTTACCCGCGAGTATTTTTTGTAGAAATGATATTAAGGCTGGATTGTGATAAAGGACCCCACTTTCCTTAGCCCATGCAACCAAAGGGCCACTGCCTCGTGCTGACCAGATAATGGCGTATATGCACGATACCTATGAACTTGCATAATAGGTGGGATCTTGAGTGAGACCCCATCCCTCTTGGCTAGGGTCTTGATGTTTGTATTTTTCTTGGTCCCTTTTGTTTTTCTTATGCGAGGCTTTTATTGCCTTCTCGAGGATCCCTAAATGAGCATCTCTAGGTTTTATTTCCTATGGCTTTTATCTTTTTTACCAGTACTTTTACCTCATGGGCCTTTAGCCTTCTTCCCATAGGATAGGGTGTAACCCCTCAAATAGGTCATCCTAATGCCCAGACTAGGAATGGGATAGATGAATGGGAGATAAGATGTAAAATGATAATATGGTGGGAGCAAAGCGATGGCTCTTCAAATCCCCTGGTGGCTAACCAAAACCTATGGATGAATTTTTAGGGCACCCACGTTTATCCCTAACCATGAGGTCAGGAGTGGGTTGATGTAAAGATCAAGAAGTTGTCAAAATGGGAACCTGATGCATATACGAGAAAGTTATAATGATCAAACATGACGCAGACCATGTAATGATACCTAGACCAATTACCTAATGGAGCAAGAGTCTTCTCGATGCAAGTCCAAGCCGAAGGTGATGGATCGCTATTGCTGACAGGACAAGTCGATGAAGAAGAAGAAAGTGGGCCCTCTAGGGCCATACTTTCGAGGAGTCGAATCATCTCGGTACTCCATGTCTAGGACCTGTGGGCCTCGAGGACATGATCTCCTAGTTATCCCTAGAAATGGGGATAGGGTCCCATATCAATACGTGAGAGCGCAGCACCTTGTGAAGCATGATCCTGAAACATATAAACACCATGAGTCTCTTGCACATGACACATGGCCTCATCACGGAATGAGTCCATCCTCTGAATCCATATCAAGACCAACACGGTCTCCACCAACTACACATGCTGCTGCCATGGTGAGGTACTACAAGACCTCCTAAAAACACCCTCAAGTGATGTGATTTCCTCAACAATGAAGCTCAATGGAAAGTCAAAATAACCTCCCTTGCAAGGGTCCACTCGCCTCCATCAATCAATGATACTCGGACCTGCAATCCTCGGGTCCCGTGCTAGTCTCTGCCAAAGATCAACACATTGGCGTTGCATTACTCTGATCATGACGGTCTACTCCTTGTTTACATACTAGGTCCCCCACTCCTGGATCCTCGTTGGAATAGTTCAGAACATCCATGCAAAGACTGTGGGCCAGCACTTTAACCATGCTTCGTGGAGCGATGAGGAGAAATACCTTCATGAACAAACACGGCATAAAACCAACCTGATTGAAGTATGTGGTTCTCACAGTGCAACACAGTGTTGGCGATTAGAAAACATCCGTAGTAATTTCATCCAAAAAAGTGTTGCTAAATATATTATTATAAATGATAAATAATACTAGTAGGTGCGGTTATGAACTTTTGAAGATCGAGTCGGTTCATTGTCAATGTTATGATGATGGGATACTACCGAAGTTTTACATGGTTTATGAATATGGTTGTACGTTGATGTCCGGGTTAAGATTTGAGATGTTCCTTCATGATACTGCAACCTGCTATTCATTTATGGTGACCTACTCTCACCTGTGCAAAACAAAAGTGTTGAGTGAGAATTACAGAAAGGCATTTGACAAAGAGTAAAACACTACATCTAATGCAAAAAAGAGACCTAGATCTACGATACTATATGCATGAAAATACTTGTTGATAGTGTTTAATCCCTAACTAACAAGAAAATGGCTATGAGAAATATTATTTAAATTACATGTTTAATGTGCATATGGTTGAAATTTTGGTAGCGCATTTGGCAAGGTGATAATGCATTGGTTATGCATTGATTAATGGAATCAGTAGTTGATATACATATGTTATAATGTTGGTGAATCATGGAAGTGATGGCTTGCATTTTTATGGTGATTATGCTATGTTTTCGGTTGATGTTGATGCTATAGGTGATGATTCTATACATGATCATTTAGATTGTGTAGCGGTCAAGCGATTTATTTGCGTTATATCAGAAATGTAAACATAGGTGGTGAATTTGGCAAAGTGATTACAAATGGTTGAATTATTATGTGGACTTGCATTATGCTATGGTTTAAATGTGTTGATACTATTGATACACTGGATTTAGTGTGGGTGTTAATGAGGCTCATTGGCATCAACTATGGAATTCAAGTAATGAGATGAGGGTGGAGGCGATGTGCATTTTACTGCACATCCCACCGCTACCCTTCCTGTTGGCCGCCACCCTAGTTGGACTATTATTTGATCTTGTTGTCGTGTGCATGCTCCAGATTTTTAGTAGGGTGAAACCACTCGACCACCTCGTCAAAGTTTCTATTAGCAGGTATGCTTTTGTATGAGCTTCCCATGGACATGAAATGATTTTGGCTTTCGGTTATTGTGGGTTTGTGTTTGTGGAGCGCTTGGCCCATTGTGGAATTTTGGATTTTAATGGAAAATAGATGGTTCAACTTTTATTAGTTAAATTCGTTGGATTATTAATCTCCACAGGTGATAGTTTCCTTATTACCACTGCGTGTTGGTTGAAGGGTTTTGGTTGGATGAGTGTCTTCACGGTTATCGGTTTTAATTAAAGCCATGTTTTCTTGTTTCTTCCTTGCCAAGGGACTGTCACATGCGTCCCACAAGCACCACGACTTATATTGCATACACCTTCGACCTCAAATTCTCACTAAATTTGGGTTTCGTTCACATACATGAAATTCTGTTCAAACCCTTAACCCTCGGGGATGGGGTGCATACAAAGTACTGGCCTTGTCAATGATTTCAGATTAATAATGGTCTAATACCTTGAGTATGGGCTCACCTATTGGGTCATATAGCCGTCATGTTGGTATGGTTTCCCATCACTACCTCTGTGATTTTAAGCATAAACCTTACATTACTATTTTTCTTTTGAAGGTCACAATCCCCTGCCTTATGCTAAGTAGCTCAACGATTTTAATGGAAGGGCCTCTACCTTGTGTCGATTGGATGCTTGGCTATGCATAACTACCATAGCTTGTTTGGTTGGTTGTTCCTCTACCACAGTGGCATTTGTTAGTTGATATACAGTCACTAATATTCACACTTTTGATGTTTAGGTTGATGGTTGGCATTGGTTATGAATGTTTGGTGTTGTTCACACATGTCGCATCCTATAGATGATTTTTTGTAAAGTAAATTATTGGACTAGGTATATCTATTGCATCTTTTGTTATTGGTTGAATAAACCTAAGTGCGCACAGCTTGGTCAATCACGATTAGCTAAATCAATAGCTTGACACGATTTATTGAGTTATATCATGGCCATATATTGTTGTGTGGCTATGGGAATTATTTGCACCATGAAGTTTTTCTCGATTGCACACAGTGTGTAAGGTATAGATGACTTGTTTTTTCATGCTGCGATTGATACACACTAAGCTTTAAGCACGTTATTGATTCCAAATTGACCACTGTTGATGACAAGCGTGTTGGTTATCTGGTTCGTTTTTTGTTAGTCACAGGGGTTTGGTGTTTTCCTGGCTTGTCGATCCTGTGGAGTAGGGTTTTGAAAATTGGAAGATTGGATTGGATATGTGTAATGCATATTTTGTCATTAGTAGGATACACTTGAATATGTGCGGCCTAGTCACTCACAGGCTGACTTAGTAAATGGCCCATAATGAAGTTTTGAGTTATATCATGGTTATATATTGTTTTGTGGTTATGGTGGAATCCTCTCATTTGTGCACCACATATAATATGGATGGCTTGTTTAGTATGCCCAGTGATACCCACGAATTCTAAGTGTTTATATTTACAAAATTGTGCATTGTGTTGTTTGTGTGGGATGTTGGCGGTTTTTAGAGGAATTAAGCACGAGATATTTGTTTCACAGTGGCATGGTTATAGGGTTTTAGAAATTTACTCCTGCATAGCATGTGTCTAAATAGTGACTGTTGGTTACAGTCAATTGCCTTTAGGCATGATATGAGGTCTTGATCATTTTGTTTTTTCTACCGCATATATATATATATGGGAATGGATATCATTACAGATCTCGATTGGCTCTATTAACAGAAGTAGAGACTTCGTTATTATTTTTTGGAAACACTACTCTCAAATACAAATGTGTATTGGGGAAATGTATCGAAATGGTGGATGTTAATGGTTCTGAATTAGCGATGGTGACTGTTATGACATGTAGAATGTAAGAATAAAAGGAACAAAACCTCTTACAAATTGTGTAAAAATTACTTATGTTTTTATGAAAATAACATTTATGTTGGATATTAATGAATGATTGAAATTAAACAAATGCACAAAATTATTATAGTCATGATTGTTATTTGGAAGCATATTTTCCTTACTACCAAGAATATGTTATGGATTTTTTGATTAATATCATGAATAGTAAGTTTCCCCCCCTCATCATCTCATTTTTCACTAATTATAAAACCCTCACATATCCATATTCATTTTTCACCCCTGTTCTATTGATCACAGCTAAGGAAATTTTTTTGTTAGATTGGATAAAAGCGGTAGAATTTTGTGTGGATTAGGTAGAGGTTTTATTGGACACTTTGAGTTGATTGTTGTTATCATTGAGGAGTGACCGTCTTTCTTCCCTTTCGTTATATCATATTTTCACTAATTAAAAAACCCCTCATGTATCCCTGAAAAATTTTCACCCCCCTACTCGTTGATTAACATTAGAACAATTTGTATGGATTGGATTGCATAGGCACGATACATTGACAAATCTATTTCATATTTTTAAGGTTGTGTGCATGGTTATTTAAAAGAATATTTGATAATTGTTAACATATGTAGGATGAGTTTTTCAGTCAAGGAATCCATGGCTGAGGAAACAAAGGTAGAAATTGGAACCAAGGCCTAAGGAGGCCTAGGTTCTTAATACATTTGATGTTGATTCTAAAGAGCTTGGCCAATTGTTCCATGCTATATTATTTGATTGCATTGAACATGGAATAGTCCAACCAAGGCCTGAAAGGACTCCTAAACCTCAAGTCCCCGATATACATGTGCCTCCTCATGTCTCTTTATAGCCCTAAAGTCCCGGAGAAAATGATGGGTGGGGAAGTTGTCCATAACAATCTCTAACACCATGGTGGACAAAATTATCTTTACTGCTCCTCCACCTTTATTATTGTCCAAATACCCCTAATCATTCGTTAATTTTAATCTTACGCCAGCAAGATGTGAAGACTAGAGCTCACCATTACATTAGATAAAAAGGAAAAAGCCGTCCACTACCTCTTCCTCACCATCCAATGGCTTTGATAAATTTGTGTCTTCTCGGATGCATTTGGAGGATGATTGTTCCCATGTGATTGGTGAGATAAATCCTAAAGGCTCTGCCCAACTCAAAGGCAATTTCAGGGGAAATCAAGGGTGTGTAACAACAATAAGTAAGGGTTTCTTCACATACATGGAAAATATGGGTTTGTTTATTTGTTTTGTGATTGGACTCCAACTAGTTTTGACAGCATGTTTTATTTTGGACAACATATTTTTATTTTGGACCTTGGGTCTTGGTTTGGATATATGAGTATCAGTCTGGACTCCATGGATTTTGGACAACATGTTTTATTTTGGACAACATATTTTATTTTGGACAGCAGGTCTTAGTTTGGATATATGAGTATTAGTCTGACTTATTTTCAATTTTTGTGAGCTAAAATTGTCAAAGGAAAATATGTTTTAAAGGGAGACACAAGGGGTGTGTTTTCTTAACAAATGGATTATGTTATGATGTGATGATGGTTATCACTAGGGGAGTCACAAGGGGGTCCCACCTATTAGTTATTATTTAATTATGACCCTATTATGATTATTACTTCCCCCCCCCCTCCTTAACTAAAGTTAGTTAAGGCATTATGTTAGATTAACTAATAAGTTAGTTCAACTACTCTAACCAATTCTAAATTGTTAAAAATTGAACTAAGGGGAGGAACAAAGGGAGGATATAAGACAAAGCATGCTAAGGTTTTCTCTTTGAGTTTATGTTGAGATAGTTCAACTTTCATTAATTCGTATATTCATCATAGCTTAATTCTCTTTTGTGATAATAGGGTCTTATTGTAGACAACAATATTCAGGGCTGAATCAAATCATTCAGACACTTGTTCTTTAGAGGTGTTGATCTATCTTTGATAGTCTGTGTAGGTTTTTTTGTTTGTGAATTAACTTTCATGACTGATAAAGGCTATTGTGAAGAGTCGAGTGGGAAACAATCTGTGGCAAGTTGATCTAGTTTTTAGAGTTTAGTTTTGGTTTTCTGTCAGAGGCCATTTTGTATGTTCCATCGGGGATTTCTAAGTTTGACTTTGGTCCAAGATTTCTGTTTGAAGATTTGTAAAGACAATGACTCTTTGGTGAATTGGAATGAAATAAAGGATTGCTTTGTGTCTCATATATCTTGATTATGATCTTGGTGTCTTACTTATGTTCTTATATTTATTTTTAGCAACTGATATTTTCAGAAAAATACATAAAAATTGAATTTCCAGCAAGCTTTTGTTGATAAAAACTAGCCTAAGCACTTGTAATTAATACTTGCGAGTTGGGATACATATTTTTGTTGGCTATAAACGTAGGGTGATATTCCCTTTTACTTTACTTATGATTGAGTCATATTAATTCATATCTTTTCCTCAACATTTATTTTGGCAACCATACTGGGGAGATGTTGGCATGTTGACAAATAGAGGCAGAGTATGCTTGTTGTCATTGATGGCAAGATCAGAGATCAGGACGATGAATCAGCATGACGATGATGAACAAGGAAAGTGGCAATATCAATAATGCAACGATGATGGCATGACAAGATCGAAAGCGTAAGCTCAACAGTGAAGAGAAATAATGATCGTTGGATCACCCATTCAGAATTCCTGATGGCCATTAGATCTGAATTCCGACAGGAGGAGTGCACAGAAGAGGAGAACATATCTCAGGCGTCAGATCTGAGCATGAGGACCAATCGCCGTTGGATCCAGAAGAACAAGCATGATCATTAAGTGCAAGATGAAGTCGGGATATCGAAGATTAGGAGGATAGAGGAAGGCACGTTGATGGATCCACGTCAGCAAGATTACATCAGCAAGGACACATGGTGAAATCAGACACTAACAAGTGTCAAGATGATTCAACATCTCTGGTAGGTACAAATCATGAATCATAGTGACTCGTGGCATCTACTCGGCTTGTGACATGTCATCAAGTGATGCAAGCAACTTACGTCACTCTAGGAGTTTTGCATAGCAAGCAAACACTCTAATTTCGTTGAAGTCCTGAATGCCAAAATTGTGAAAGGGATGACAGCAGAGTATGTCATCAAGGACACATGGAGTGTGGTTGGAATTTCACTGACTTGAACATTGAAGGAGTCAAAGGAACATGACACAGAAACTCACGACATGTGAATACACAATGAGATATGAGCCGTTAGATGAAAAAGATATATGGACTGTTGATTAGGCTAGTGAAGCACTTAAAGGGTTGGCCCATGGTCATAGCCAAGGTCACATCATCAAAAGGATGGAGGAAAGAGCTAGTAGCTAACTTCCTTTTCGGAAATCGCGACATGGAAGAGTCGAGATGCCTCATCACAAGACCCCCGAAATCACGAATTGTGAAGCGCTTTATGGATAAGTTCTTGGTTATGACTAGCGGTCATATAAGAGGAAGGATCTAGACCAACAAAGCTCCATTTCAAAGATCATGATATGGGAGAGTCAAGACGTATCATCACAAGAGTTTCAAAACGCGAAATTGCATAGCGCCTGTTGGTGTAGCCAGTGGTCATCGTTGGTGGTCATGAAAAGGGAAGGTAGTAATTGCTAAGCCCTATTTTCGGAGATCGTGACATGGAAAGTCGAGAAGCCTCACCAAAAGATATCTGAAATGCAAAATGCAAAATCACCTCTTGATTAGGCCCATGGTCACAGCCAGTGGGCATATGGGATAAACGCAAGACCCTGTGGATTTAATCCAACGGTGTTGGTTATTTGAGAATGTGATCAAAGGGATATTGTTGATCTTCATGATTAATTGTTCAGTTACGATTTAGTTAGCAGAACATAATCATGGTTCTTGGACGGTTGGCGATTCATTTGTTGAGGCGTTTTTTCCCTAGGTGATTCGAGGTGTAACTGAAGAGGTTGGTATGAATAAAATCAATATGTAGTGACTATGTGGGGTTAGTTGTTCTGACTGGAAAATGAGGTAAACTGGGAGAAAGGAAAATTGCAGAATGCATAGTGAGAGATCAAACTCAGAAATGATAAACATAAGATGAACAGAGCAGAAGAATAATGAAGCAGAGAAGAATTGAAGAACAAAGAAGTGGTAAGAATTGATATATATGTATTGTTGTTTATTCATTCATTTATTTATAATCAGGGAGGTAGGGTGGTGCAAGGGAGGACTGTGGTCCTCTGACATTCAAGTTGGTGCTTAAATATTGGAAGTTGTATCTTCCATCTAGTGGTGGATAAAAAACAGGGTGGCAGGGTGGTGCTAGGGAAAACACAGAGTTTTTTGTATGCAAGTTGGTGCTTGTATAAGTCCAGTTGGTGTTCGAACAATCAGGGAATTGATGCTTCCTTCTAGTGGGTGCTAGAGAAGTAAGAGGGTTGGTGCTCTCAACAAGTTAGAGCTTGAAAAATAAAGGTAGTAGCCTCACTTTGAGTTGGTGCTCAAAGAAAGATGAAGTACAGAACTTAAAAGACTACCTATCATTCAAAGAAGAAGAGGTTTTCTCCCTTTATGGGTTTCCTCGTGAAAATTTGTCTCTGTGTATATATTATGTGTGACTGATGTTCTTTATTTATGTTGTTCATATCTTGTATAATATTGATGGTCACTTGGAAGAGATTAAAAATTATTTGAATAAGTCATATATCGTTTAAGCTCAGTAACAATTGATTCACCCCCTCTCTCAGTTATCTTAGTAATTTCAAAAATTGGTATCAGAGTGGGTTCCTTTATTTAAAAGGTAGAACTATAAGATTAAACATGACAAGTCATGAAGGGACTTCAGCCAATAAGCCTCCTCTGTTTGATGGAACAAATTTTTCTTTCTGGAATGTTAGAATGAGAACATACATAATGGCCTTAGGTGTTGATGTTTGGGATGTAGTAGAGATTGGATACACAAAGCCTGTTGTGCTAGCTTCCAAGAATGATAAGATATAATTTAGCTTTAACGCTAAGGGAATGAATGCTATCTTGAATGGACTTGCTGAAGCTGAGTTTGTAAAGGTGATGCATCTTGAAAATGCAAAAGTAATGTGGGATAAACTTATTAGCAGTTATGAAGGAAAT
>SNQJ01S0069008.1:46305-72268 GCA_010110895.2 Picea sitchensis
GTGGAAAGATGATCCAATTTTTAGAGTTCAGTTTTGATTTTCTATCAGAGGTCCTTTTGTATGTTCCATCGGGGATTTCTAAGTTTGACTTTGGTCCAAGATTTCTGTGTGAAGTTTTGTAAAGACAATGACTCTTTGGTGAAATGGAATGAAATAAAGGATTGCTTTATGTCTCATCTATCTTGATTATAATCTTGGTTTCTTACTTCTGTTCTTATATTTATTTTTAGCAACTGATATTTTCATAAAAATACATAAAAAGTGAATTTCTAGCAAGCTTTTGTTGATAAAAACTAGCCTAAGCACTTATAATTAATACTTATGAGTTGGGATAAATATTTTTGTTCGCTATAAATGTAGGGTGATATTCCCATCTACTTTACTTTATCCAAGTATGAAAATGCTTGAGTAAGATTAATTCATATATTTTCCTGAACACCTGTGTCATCATAAGGTGAAACAACCTACCGACAAAATGGACTCCCGGATCCCATGGAAAAATTGGAAGTTTATCACTTCCAATCCCCACTAACCACTCATGTGTCATATTGATCACTGTCGGAAGCCCTCCATGCTCCTCCTCATGAGAATCTATATCTGTGTCACCCTCTAAGATGTTTGTTATCCCCCGACCTATGATGCTCACCATCACGCACAAAGTCTCAACTCTCTGCCTATAATGATCCACCCCTATCCTATTGTATGCCATAAAATCACTCCTGTCAGGTGGTCTCGGCCTACCCACTCTCCATGTCCTCTGCCACTATCTCTCTCTCCTCATGTTGTTGTCAATGATAATAATGTTGGGAAAGGATAACAGAAACATCTGTGGCTAACTGTAGGACTAGAAGGTATTATATTCTTTGGTCAATCCCAAGGATTCAACCAAAATCTCGTCCACTGGTACCCATGGTACATACTCACCTGTAATCATCATTGAATCCCAATCATCATCACCCCTATGGATGGTACTACTGTAAAGGTGATCCCCCAGTGTTTCAGGATAAATCCGTGAGTGTGGACACAAACCGATCTCCCTAGATCCACCTGGATCTAGAACAAAATAGGACAGAATAATACACTTTCCCTAGATCTAGCCTATTGAATGAACTAAGAGGTAAGGAGTATGGACATACCTTATGAACGCTTTCCTTATATCTCTGTTGTTCCAAGCTTCACTCTAATGCTCTTGTCTCGTTCAGCTCACAATAGTACAAACCAATCGAAGTGAAGGCAGATCAATATATTCAATAGCTAATCTATACATATGATCAAGGAGTTATGTAATAAAGTGATATCAACTTTATAGGAAAGAGACATATTATTGTATTAAATTAAATATGAAAGAGAGATTACAACCTGAGCCTTGATGTCATAAGGTCCCTTCCAACTATCCTTCGTTCCCCACACACTTCTTGCTCCAAGGATTCTGAAACCATAGATCTGATAGCCACTCACAATCTATCTTGACAAAGCAAATCTCAAAGCCACTCCAACCAAGCAAATAATTCCAAGCCAACCAAAAGCTAACTTTCTCCATGAGAACTCATCTCCTTTTATAAGTTGAAGAGGATAAGGTGAGGAGGTTAGGATGATCCCACTAAATCATGAAAGCGAGTAAGATCCAAACCATTCAGATGCCACCTCACCATAGAAGCTTCTCCTTCTAGAAGATTCAAGAAAACGCTCGTTTTTCCCATGTGCTGGCATTCTCGCACCCTAGCTATAGTGCAACCTGCGAACTATTCACACCCTGGCTATAGTGCAACCTGCGAAAATTGGTCATTCTCACATCCTGCCTATATAGCAACCTGCGAACTTCCCTTTTTATAAGGTTTTTACATAGGAACAAGCAACTTATTTTCTCAAGAGAAGTTCTTCTCCCTTCTCTCTTTAGTAACTCAGGCCACTGACCCCTCTGAAGGCAACATATAGGTTTACATCATTAACAATCATAGGGATGATGAAAATAATGTGTAACACCCAGTACTATGTGTTGTTGCAAAGGAGAGACATCTCCATGCTCTACTAAGTGTGTCTCCTCTATGCAAGCCAATACACCCCTCTGAATCCCACTGCACATCTCTCCATGTATCTATGAGCTATCACTCACCACTGTATGCTCCTGCATACTCATGTAATCTCTTGTATACTCCTGCAACATCATGGATCCTAGGTGTACTACTGGTTCAACCTCTATAGAAAGGTTAACCGCTCCTGGGACACCAATGGAAGTGTCCTCATAATTGCCCCTAGCTCTAGAGTCCCCATGCGTATGTGAGTGCTCGACTGTCTCAAAGATCCTCGTGGAGGGTAGATCCTACGCCTCCAGATCATAACTCTCCATACTCATCAGTGATCCTGGGTACTCCGCATGCTCATCCATCAACCTGTGCTCCTATGCTAAGCCACCAACATCCCCTAGCAACATGGGTGAAGGATATATCTGACTCTATGCTAAGGTAGATGTAGTGGATCTCTGTCTGATCTCCTCAAGGAGCTCCTCTGATTGGGTCTCTGATTCTTGAAGGGTTTTCTATGTGCGTTTCTCCCTCAGGGCCTTGTGATACATCTCGCCAACCCCCAATAGATAGTCTATGTCCATAAACAATTGTTGGTAGTCAGTCCTTATCACAGACACTCTCTCCCTAAGAGTATGAAATTCATCTATGGAAAATCCCCCATCTAAAATATCATGTTCCATTGATTCCCTCCAGCAACAATCGACCACCAATGCATGGGTGTCATCAATGCACCTAGTGGTTTCCATGATTATGTCCTCACTGACTCTCAACTGCTCGACCAAGTAGCATGACTCCTATTCACAGTCACGCTAAGGTGCTACCTCATGCCCCTCACTGCTAGTGTCAACCCTAGAATCCCCAACAACACTCTCTACAAAAGATAAGGCACTGAACTGCCCACTGTCCATTGTGCTACTCGGCCCCCCTGTATGCCACTACATACCATCACCAAATGCTACCCCCATTTGAATCACATTGTATCATGTATGGGAAGCTGTATCCTCCCATGCACTCACCCTGCTACTATCATCTGTGCATGGATCCCATACAGATGTGTCCAGACACATGCTATGGTCATCTCCATCAATAAGGAGTGCATCCTCATCACTGTCGATCGGTCTTAGAAGTAAGGGTCTCGTTAAACTATCAACCTCCACAACCTGATCAAACAATGGAGTCTCCATAAGAAGTGACTCACTCTCCTCATACTAATATGTATGTGTAAGGTCAATTGTCTACAGGTCATGCCTCTCTTCCTGGGTCTATGGATCCATATGTCCCTGGTGTTCATCCCTCACACATGGCTCCTCTATCATGTCTGAAATGCCACTAATATCCTCATGTTTCATGGCTATCATGAGTGTTTGAAAAGGTGACAAATGTGTCACGGTCATCATAGGAAGCTCATCAGGTCTAGGTGCTAACATGTGTGAATCCCCACTAGTGTCACCACTTTGTTGAGGTGTAAGGTCATCAACACTATGCAATATGACTTTTGACACATATGTTCTATTATCATATCCATCCAACCGTCCCTCCAATGTGCAAGGGTCACTATCCTCCTTAAGCATACAAGAATCACTAGCCTTTGTGCAAGAGTCACTAGCATCATCAGACTGCTTCAAATAAGCATCTATTGTTGCATCCTCACACACCTCATCATCACTGTCATAGTGCACCTCAATAATGTGTTTCTTACCTTTACCCCTACATCTATGATCTGGTTCCCAAGGCACTTTGAAACTGTAGCAAAGTTGTCTGCTCCTAATGGGTGTGGGGTTACTTTGTGCTTCCCTCCATCTAGTTGTTCTGGCTCTATACCCCTTTGTCATGTTGACCCAATGTGTAAACTCATCTTTTCTCTACCTAGGATTATTTATGGATAAATATTGTTGGAATGTTATTTGATCCCTAAACACCTCACTAGAGGCGTAGTAGTCCCATTCACAATGTACAACCTCTCTAGCAAAATCCTTAATATCCATATCCATTGTATTTATGCATGCGCTAATCCCCACTGGCTAGGAGGATCAATGCTCTGATACCACTGTAATGTTCCCAAGCCAAGATGCTAAGAACATTGTGCTTTTCATGATTTTTTAACTGTTTTCTGGTTGTGGCATTTCATCAAACACTTTGTTGATTTGGTCCTTTAGATTGCACTAGGGTTTAATATGATGATTTATATGTGTGTTTGCAACAACAATCAAGAAGATATAGCAATGTAACATACCTCAACAAAATGCAAGATCAACAACACAAGAGATAACTCAAAATAACTCAGATCTGATATTATTCATAATAGAAGAAGACCCTGATACAACGAGTCTGCAGATCTGGTACAATATAGCTAAGAGATCATAAACAAATGAGGATAATCCTCAATCAAGATCAAGAAGAGAATATAAATGCCTCCAAATGCCACATGGCTACAATAAATGAATAACAATATGAGATCTAGGCCATATGAAGTGTCAAACCCCAAACTGGATAAGTCACGCCTTGATGGAAGACTGAATACCCTCAACAATTCGGCCTTGTTGCTAAAGGCCTCCAAACACTCTAAAGAAGATGCCAAACTATAGATTGGGTCAATACCAAATCCCTGGTGAAGTCTCAGGATGAATGGAGAAGTTATGACCCACCAAATGCACAATCCCCTAATCTGGCTTGCGCCCTCCTGGGTGACTAAAGACCCATTAATTTGGCCTCTCTCCTACAGACCTCCAATGCTCCCCAAAACCACTGAAATGATAGATCAGGTCACTGCTACCTCACTGGTGAAGTATCAAGCGAAATAGTGAAGGTTTGAGCTACCAAATGGTTGACACCCCTTTTTGAAGTGCGCCCCTCTCTCCTCCAATTCACCCAAGCTCTAGCAAATAAAATGGCAGTTAAAACTCCTCTGGGATAAACTAGAAATGATGCCCTATGGAATACGAATGAAACCCAGAAGTCCCTTTCCTCCAAATCCTTTTCCTCTGCCCAGATCGAACTATCCTCCTCAAGGTGGTGTGCCCTCCTGCTGGAAAAGCCTTGAAGTTGCACCCTATCTCTCTCTAAACTAGTAACTGAAGTCAAATCCACTTGTAGCTAAAGTAGATCTGATGTAGAATGGTGAGGGAGGAATCTTTCACCTCCGTGACCAAACTTGGACCAAGTTGGGTGGGATCTTTCACCACTGAGCTGATCTCTAGGGTTTGTTAAGTCAAAACCCTCAAAACCCCCAAGTGCATGGGCTCACTAGCTAGAAGTCAGATATCAAAATGATAAACAACATGAATGCTAGAATAGTGGCCCTTGTCTCTCTTTTATCCTTCCTTCTCACCTTGTCCCTCCAAAGTGACTTTTACTTTATTAATTATTAATTAATTAATTAATTAATCATTTTACCTCTGAAAAGTACCTTATCTCTCCTTGTGGCTTCCCTGGCCACTAAAAGTCACTTCTCATCATCCTATCCTGTAGTGTGGTTCCTCCCAATTCCAATGAGCTATTACACTAAGAGGTTCCTCCAAGTATTATGCCCAATATGACCTCCTTAGTGAATTTAATTAACTTATAGCCCAAAATAACTCAAAATCATGGAAGTCATCGGAATGCAATGGAACCAAGGCCAAGTTGTTCAAAATGGATCATAATGATGAAATAAGATGAGCAATGCAAGTTGGACCCCAAAATACCCCTCAATATCTCTTGTACTCGCTATAACCTCCATCTCGCTACTCTGGTCATCATAACACTCTGTAATATAATGATGTCCCAAAGTGAGGACATTACAAACATATCAAACTCATGCAATCTGATCAATACAATCGTTTAATACTTGTCAATGAGCAGGGGGTGAATAAGGGTTCTTGGAAATGTGAGGGATTGTATTGAGCAAAAAGTGTTAAAATGAGGGGGAATAGATCATGATTACTGCTCACCAACCATCAAACAATCATTTGTATCATAAATCAAAAGAATATATCACTATAATTCATCCCTGTACGATCCTTCAACTGTCATAATACAAAATTTATCTTAACTATAATGGTAGGGAAAAGAACAGATAATGTTCGTAACACTAATTAAGTAATTCGTAAAAAACAACTATGTATTCAATACAAGGATATCAATACCAATTAGCAATTCCTATGTGTCAAAATCTGTTCACTGTCCCACATTCAATTCTTCAAACTTTTTCAATCAGCACAGTCTATAATCATACTTAGAATCACTATGCCTTTCAATAGTCTTGTTAAGAGAATACTTGTTTCTTTTCTTCTCATTTAAACAAAATCAAAAGGAACACACAGTCACATTGCTTCATCTCTGTCCAGCATATATTTCTACAGAATATCAACCATTGCCCATAATTCATAATTTTCCAAATCAAACATAGACACAAGTAGTCCCCCAAGTTGAACAAACTTTTTAAAACTTTCCCAATTTCATTCTTTTGATAATATTAACCAATAAAACTTGCAATGAAACCATAATACAAAACCCGAGATTCATTTCTGATGGTGCAATTAAATAAAACAATGCACAATGTCTCCATATCTATACACAGTAAACAACAAAGTCACAGTCATCATCTTCCCCAACCTACAATGATCCCCATTGCGACTAATCAAACACAGAGAAAACACCAACTACAATTTGACACCACGTTGTAGGAACACAATGACTAATGCATAATGAAAAGAGGCAACCCCCTGACTTTACATTACCATTTACTCTCAATCAACCAATTTAATAAAAAAAACAGAGATAGGTTATCGATGCAACTGTCACAACAAAAAGAGGTAGCCCCTCGACTGTACACCAATTCTCATCCCCAATTACAACTTTCCAACAACCCGATCAAATAGAGATGATAAAATACTCAAAGCAATTGTCATAACCACTCAACCAACTTATGACAGTCAACAAGATACCTGACAAGAGTGCAACTGGTTTATCAAAATCAGGCTCTGTAACCATGAACACAAGAAATAATCAAGAGTTCACTCGGTCACCAAAACACAGAGAGACTGGAGGTCAAACATATCAACAGTAGTTAGAAAACCTTCGAAACAAGCATGGTGGAACCACAGGATTTTATAACTCTTAGCTTGTGTAATAGTGTGACAATTCAACATTGGGTAGGGTAGGCAACGATGCAGAGGAGCAACGATTGCTCACTGGACAGTAACAATTACCAAGAACGCACAGAGGCATAACCCTCACGCTTTTCTCAAGAGCCTAACCAATTTATAACAATGCCAATGGAAATGAAGACCCCAAGTATTACCAACAACCATAAAGCATACTTCTTGGCATAATGGATACCCCATAACCAACTGTGTTGATGCTAATACCACAAAAATAAGCCCACAACCAGGCTCTGGAAGATAGACAGTGACCAAAAAGGTAGTTCGAAAACATACACAACAACCCCATAGCAACCGAATACAACCGAACATGGTTACCATAACTATGAGGTGGTGGCCAACAAGGCTAAATAGAGCGAAATCGTCCAACAAAATACCCATAACTACTTTAAAACAACGAAGAGCCATCACAGTTTTCAGAACAACCAACGAAATCATAACTTCAACAACCAATTCATTCATTTGCAAACAAATAACACATGGTCATTCCAGAGAAAATATCCATGTGCTTACACAGTTTCCAATCTCAGGAAAACACAAACCAACACATTACTGAGCCATCGTTCATTTCATACACAAAGTGAAATTCATGGATGGAAAAAAAGAACTATACATATAACCAATGGATTTAAAAAGGGCGAGTTGGTCGAGCAGTTCCTTCTAGGCTTGAATCTCGGAGCTTAACCAAAAAAAAAACAAATGAAACAATAACCATGCTAGGGTGACGGCCCGGTGGGAGAAGTATGGAGTGACGTGGATTTACTGCACGTCGCTTCCATCTTCCTCACATTCAATTTCATAGTACACAATAGTCAACCAAAAACCATACCATTAACCATGCCATTAATTCCATACATTTAAACTTGCAACATATTTCTTTCCAATTGCACCACCCCAATCCATATTAACTATTGCCAAAACCTGTACCATACCATATATCAAATGCGCCCAATATAACTCAATATAATTCGTATAGCCACTATCCATTGCTAGTTAGGACTAACACTAATTCCTTTTCATTTCATTTGCACATAACCTCTAAACATAGTATAGTATAGTTCCTTTCCTTGAATTTTTTCCATAAGTTTCTTTCCATTGCTTTTGTTTCATGTTGTTACTAACATGTGTCTTGTGTAGTTGTAACAGGTAATGAATCATGGCGACAATCTCAAAAGTAACAACAATAAATATATGCCACTCATAACATAGGATTAGAGCTTAGAACAACAAAAAATCACATCATCCACCTATTGTTATGTTAAAAAAAAACCAATACTACGACATTTACTAGTATTATATATCATTAGCATAGTTTAAATAATAGGCTTTAGCAATACTTTGCGGGCGAAATTCCTCGTTGCGATTTTTATCGTCAACAAACTGGCGACTCCACAGGGAAATTTGTTTCCAACAGATTAAAAATTCAAAATGTATGGTTTCGCAGACCAAAAAGAATAGTAGCCCAAGAAAATATAACCAGAATGATTATGCAACAAGGGGAAGTGAGCAGATTTAATGGAAAAATGACCGAGAATTTGGGAATAACTCATGAAAAATGTTAAGTATGAGGGGGTTTATCCATGTATGCATAATCATTCAACCAAAATTTTCTGTTGACTTCAAGGAGAAAAAATTTATGGACTTGCTCTTTTAACTCTCAAATGGATGAAGAAGTGGAAAGCATAAGCAGGAGGTAACCAATTTCTTTATAAGACAACAATGAAAGCAAATAACAAATTCAATTATGATTTTAGGGGGAACATTGTAAAGGCTGTGTAAGCTTGATTTTTATTTACTAACAATACCTTGTAGGAGTGTCACTGTGGTAGATCCGATCCAACATCTTATCCTTGACCAAAATTAAACTAAAAGATGAAAAGCAATAAAAGTCATGACAAAAATGAAACTGCGAAATTTTAAAACAACAGAAATAAATGATAGAATTGCAAAAGCAGAAGGAAAGCTATTAAAAAGAAAGAAAAATTTAAACCAAAAGCATAATTGAAAAGTAGTGGTGAAAATGAAAACATAACTAGACTACTAATATACAGAAAATCCAAGCAACGTTAAAACTTTTCAAGTTGGTTCCACGTAATGTTTTAAGTGAGAACCGTTAGTGTTGTAGGAAAACAATCACTCATGTAAATCCTTTAAAATGTAAGATTTTATGCCCCAGACAAAAGCGATCTTGAAAGGACCCAACCATAATTCTTGAAACTTCTAGACAATTGATACCCCTTTAAAGTACACAATTAGATCATCAAGATAGATATGAATAATCTTGTTGATCCAATCATCAAAAGTTACCTGCACGGGTCTTTTAAAAGTGGCACTTGCATCAGATAAGCCGGAAGGAATATGTTCATAAGTCAAGGTTCCCCAATGAGTAATAAAGGTGGTTTTGTGTTTATCTGCCCCTTTTACCTTGATTTGATTGTAACCCAAAAAATCGTCAAGTAAGGGCATCATCTGTGACCCTGCAACTTGTTGCAAAATCATTTTCATATTAGGGAGAGGAAAGTGATCTTTTATAATAGCCTGATTTAATGCACGAAAATCAACGCATAATCTGTTATGATCAGTGACTTTCCAAATAGGGACCAAATTGGAAACCCATTCGGAATATTTGACTGGAAAGATGATTCCATCTTTCAAGAGTTTTTCCAACTCCTTTCGAATAGTTGCGTCCAGTGCAGGGTTGATATGTCTTTGTTTTTTCCTAACTGGTGTTATGCCTTCCTTGATGGGAATGACATGTTATATAAGAGCAGGATCAAAACCATGCAAATCCTCATAAGACCAAGCAAAAACATCTTGAAATTCACCAAGCATCTTGGCAAACTTCATTTTCTCTTCATCAGAACATTGGGCACCTATTTTAACATTCTTTGGAGACTTGGGCATCCCAATGTTCAAGGAGATGGTTTCACCCACCTTCCTTTTCGACTCCTCCTCTTTATGTTTCTCTTTATTGCCTACATCACTCAATGAAAATGAACTCTCTAGAGGATTCAAGTCCTTAGGAATCTTGTTATCTTCTATGGATATAATTTTCTTGGGCTTATAAGGTTCATTTTGAATGAAAGCACATATGCTCTCATTGCTAGGGAAGACCTGTCATGATTCTATATTGTCAGGGATATGTGGATGATATAGAGATTGAAAAGTAAAATCAGGTATGTGTGGCAGAAGTTGTCGATTAGGAGAGGCTACAAAAATAGCTAATCAATCAGCCATTGAGTTCAATTCCCTCTTAACATGAGTAATGTTGAAAGATAATAGGTTCGAGATAAGTGTCCAAATAGTTTGGGTGTATCGTTTCATCAACTTGTTTCTACGAGAGTATATCTTATGTACAAGTTTCACAACAAGCTCAGAATCTCCAAAAAATGTAAGGTGACCAAAACCTAGATTATAGGCGTTTTCAATGCCTAAGAATAAAGCTTCGAATTCAATGACATTGTGCAAGCAAACTCCAACCTGTAAAAAAAGTTATGAATTTTTCCTACAACAGAGTACAAGATAATGCCAACTTTGTTACCTTCACTAGAGCATGAACCATCAAAGTGCTTGTGCCACATACCATCATCTAAATCGATTTGTTCCAAGGGAATGTTATCCTCCTTGACAAAGATGGAATAAACCCCTAGGTCCTCTTCGATATAATTTACATTAGGTTGTGGGACACTCTTTATGTAAGGTGGAATCCTTCCCTCTCTAAGGACTATGATGTTTTTACCATTTCGAGGAACGGATAAGTGTGTCCCGTCGAGTGAGAGGTATCCACCCGTCAAAGCTTGCCAATATCTTCCTAAGATGATTTAGTAATTGCTTACTGGCATATCAATTACCTGAATACTAAGGGTTGTCCTTATTTCAGGGTGTGTGCACAAAACTAAGGTCACATCTTTGATCTCACCTATGGTTGTTTGTTGTAGACTATTATAAGAGAACATGCTTCTGGCATTTTCATTTGTACAAGACAAGCCTAGCTCTTTCATAATAATCTTTGACATTACACTTGGGCCCGAACCGTCGTCAATGAGGCAACAATGGGCGATCTTATCCATAATTTTTACAGAAATATAAAAAGGGGGATTTTTTACAGGGTATCTAAAGTTATGTACACCTACTTTATTTACAGATGAATCCTCTTCGTTTATCTCTTCATAGAGGTTGGCTAAAACATAAGCCTTTCCTTCTATGAATTGTTTTAGGTGCCTCTGTTGTTCAGGGACAACAACCATGTCCAAAAGGGTTGCATCTGCTTTGATGTTGGCCAANTGTCCAGAAGGGTTTAATCTGCTTTGATGTTGGCCAATTGATTTAGGATATTGTATTTGGAAGAGGGGAGAGAGGAAGTAGTTCCTTGACTGTCAGAAACCTTAGGAACCTGAATAGTAGCAGCTGGTGAGGATGAGCTCGGGCTAGAAGAATTGTGGGGAGGATCATATTTGCCTTTGGGAGTGTAGGATTTGTTCCTAGTATTGATGAGCATGACATCTTCTGGCTCTAGAAAATATAGGACATCAATGGTAGTTTTCAATCTTTTACCAAAGATATTATCTTTGACACTCTTCTTTACCTCACATGTGGTTTCCTCATTGCGTTCCTTGCAAAAGTTACACCAAGTCCAAGGCATGATAGCTTTAGGCTGAAAATTATTTTCATTGGGATTTCTAAAGGGGGGTGCAGAAGAGGATGAAGCTCCAGGGGTGAGAGGGAAGACATTTCCTTTTCTCTCATACGCTATCATACGATTATTCATGTCTTGTACAAGCTGTAAGAGGGTGGACATGTCTATCTATTTCACTGATTCTCCCTAAGGAAGACCTGTTCTTTCGAGTTGTTCTTCATACTCTAAGCAAGTATGCAGAGCGGAACCAAGGTTATCAATGGTTTTTTCCTCAAGCATATGACAATAGGGGGAAGGTAATGCATGAAATCAATTTGGTTCTAAGGTCGAATGAGTTTAGGGATTTGATTGTATGACTTAGTGAAACGCAAGTTGAAGGAATTGCTAGTCTCACCATACTTATAGGCGATGTTATTGTACTCCTGTAACTGCTCAGTTGGGCTTTTAGATTGCCCATAGGTGGATTTGAACCAATAGACTAACTCCTCCTAAGTAGACAAAATCTTAGGAGGAAGGTCAAAGAAATCGGCCACAACCTTCCCTTCCAAGGAATTGACAAATAAGCGCATGCAAGTATCATTTCCATTGGCTCCTATGTTGTGATAGGCATTAGAAAATGCCACCAGGTTTTCATTTGTAGTGACAATGTTATTCTCCGAAAACCTAGGAAGATGCTCTTTGAATTTAGGAAGTGGATGAGTAGCAGGTGCTAGGTTAAGAGGAGAGGAAACATTCCACAGTGTGGTTGTAGCGTCTTCTTCAAATTGAAAAATCCCATACTTTTTAATGACTTTGGTGGGGTTTGTGGTAGATTGGACAGGGACATGGTGGTTGTTGGTGGATATTTAGGATATTTAATGATTCTGTAGCTAGTTATTTTAGTAAATGAAATCCAATTTCTTGTAAGAACAAAGAAATCTAGTTTTAACAAATAATCTTGTTTTAAGATAAAAGGATCATACCTCCAACAGTAAGATCAATTCATATCAGACAATCTTGGAATTTACTATGGATGTTGCAGCCTCAACATTTTTAAATATTACATTCCCTGTAGTCTTCATACGTTTCCATTTTCCTTGAAAGATAGACTCGAGCCTATGGTTTTTATTTGCTAAGGCATCAATCTGATCAGTGAGGGCCTTAACCTGTGATTGTAGAATAGGTATATCAGTGTAGTATTTATCAATCCAAAATAGGCAAACTTAACACCGCAGGTCCAGAACTGTTGATTGAGGGAACCCATGGCTGTATGTTAACACAGTCCCACTATTTCTTGTGTTTTTTTTTTTTTATCAAGCTTGATAAAGGGATTCGGGCAATGCCCTTGTGTGAGGGTTTTCATACAACAATTCAGGCCTAACATTTGATAGCCCGAGAGGCTTCTCTATCAAGGGTTTATCTAGTGTTGTAGCAAGGTTTGTAACAAAAAATATAAAAAAAAACGCTTATCTTGACCAAAACAGAAATTCTGAGAAAATTACCTCCAAAGGTCAAAGCATATCTCTGCAAATATCCATTTTCTGGAGAAACTACCCACGATGAAGATAAAACGGCTCATTTTGGTTCTATTTTTTAAAGGGTTTTGTCTAATTCGTAGCGGTTTGCTCAAAATCCCTCCCGCAAAATCATGTCTCTAGCAAGAAAAAATGGGATTAAACTCTACGAAGTAACAACAAATGTGTGAAACTTCAAGGCTGTTCGGATCTACTCGGACAAAAAGTGCCATAAGGTTTCAATAGATCAACAGTCATGAAGGCAGAAAGAGATCACTGTAAGCATGAAGGGTTTGTAAGAATAGAGCATATCTATACTCCAGAACTAAAAACCATCAACAGTCTATGGCATATGGGAAAAATACATAACGAAAAGACAGGCAATGAATTGAAATGAATGGGAGGGGCATTGCAGAGCCCGAGACCAAGTCTTGAAATGATGATCTGACTGTAATCGTATTGCCAACTCTCATAAAGTACAACCACGACCAGAGCATTAAAATGAAAATAAGTGTGCAACATAGTGGGTTCGATCATAAGGTTTGGTAGATTGAAACTTGTAAATCAAAGCCTAGGGATGAGAAAACATATGACCAAGAATCACACAAAAAACCATATCAATGCTTAAATCAAAAAATCATTTGTTGATATAACTTACAATCCCCAAGCATGTTTGGTATTCAAGGAATTGAAACAAAGAGAATAGTCTTCATAGAAAGGAACAAGGCTTCATTAATAAACTGTAGAAACAATTTGTCTTTAATAAATTTTCAAACAGAATGATAACACAGTCACAAGTTTTCATGCTTCGTTTTCATGCTTTCAGTCATGATGAAGCATGAAAAAACAATAGGTAAAAGCGACAACTTACAACTGTCATTTCGAAAAATGCTTATAAAGAATAGAAAAATGTATGACCCCTAGTTAGGAAGCTACATAGACCATTTAATTAATATAAAAAGTTTAAAATATGTTGGGCTGTCAACAATGGCGACATGCTGGGAGAAGCAGTTATCTCTATAATACGAACGAGTTCAGGTTAGAGAAATCTGAAAAACTTAAAATCAAATAATAATTGAAAGGTTATTTGAACATCTTTAATAATCATGACACAACCCAGTTTAAGATATCTTTCATTAAAAAGAATGAAATCAGGTGACAGACTTCACAAAAGAAAGCCACGACGTTTAAGTTAATGTCTCCAATACTATTGACAGGGCCACTGTTGCCAGTAGGCATTCATAGCCTCGACAAGGATGTCAATTAAATCACTCGGACGTCTGTATCCTGTCCAAGAAATTTCAAATCAGAACGAAGGACACTTATGGCCAAAACAAGATTTATATCTGATAATTTTCTTTTACCTGACATCGCTTTGCTACTGGCGGTCTTATTCAGTACCCCGACGAAGTTGTCTTGGCATCATGCATGCATTTACCCGCTACCAGCAGACCTGTTCAGTGTCTCGGCAGGTTTACAAACACTTCCCATAGCTCTCTGAGAAATTATTCACATTCTGATATAGTTTTAAAGATATCCAACAGAGCGGGGTGACGTTGAAAATTCCAGTTTTTTAACACAACTTAATATTTCACATGCCTTTAAATTTTTCTTGCTAGCCTTCATTAAGATATGAAAAATAGTTCAATAATAAAACTAATTTTCGAGGATAGGGAGACATTGTTGAGTTGCTTTCTTAAAGAGCAGGGACAGTGTAAAGAGTTTTAAAGATAATTGTGAATACTTTCAAGTGCAAATTGAAACCGAGAAATCGACTTTCAAACAAAATATCATCTTTAACTAGCCTACAATTTCAGAGAAAGACAACAATTGATGCTCTGACAGCCTTTGACAGTGGTTTCGAGATGAAGCATCCTGTTCTCTTTTTCTGAGCTAGATTGTAATACAGGCACATTTGACTCAAAAAGGCCAATAAACAAAAAAAAAAAAAAACCAGCAAAGAGAAATGGAAAGCAAAGAAATCAAAATAGAAAAATATATACAAAGATGGGTTTAAAAACATCGTGCGAAAAATCCCTTGGGAAACTAAAAAAAATAGGAAAAATTCTCGTCGATGTGAAAGCAGTCCTATTCTTGACACCTTGGGTCAGGGTCGAATTTACAATTCAGATTTATTTATCTCTTTACTTTCCATCTAAGATTTTGATAATAATATTGCGGCTTTGAAAAGAAATATTCAACGAAAAGCAAAGAGAAAAGGATTATGCAGACTTCCCTGACAATAATCATGTTATGGTTCTCGTGGTGCACCCACTTGCGTTCATGACTGCATTATTACAAAGAGAAATAGTGAGGAATAAAACTGGAAAAAAAAAAACCTATTCCTAAACCTACCCTAATGACTAAACAAATCAGAATACTACGTGAAGTCATGCTTCCAATGTAGCCATCGGAGTAACTCCAATCCTGCAATGGAAACAAAATCAAACATTACTAACAAGAATGGTAATATATGAAAAAATGACATAAATATATCACACTTACCTTCATAATCATCATTTAGAAACAAAGTAAGCATGATCTTACCATTCCCTCGAAAATTCTTGATGTATGAATCCTCCGACCATTGTGCAATCTTGTCATGATAAGGGTCTTAATGGCATGGGTGAGAGTGTAAATGGTTGAAAGAAAAAACTTGTCCAAGATTTGAGGAACTGACATAACCATCGACCAAGGATGAAGTGCCCCATTCTCCTGATAATTCTCTAAGTGTTTATTAATTTCTTCACATCGAGGATCCAAAAGGAATGTCATGCCTACTTTCAAGATACTTAGGTAAAAAAGCAAGCACAACTTTATCTTTATTATGACTTGATTTTTTATATACACAGATATTCAAGCCATCCTAAGATCACATCACAAAAATGGTGATGCAAACCATGACTTTGATGAAGCGAATGTATCAATGGAACTCATCATAGAGGATTCATGACATCAATTAGATCATTGGTTTGAATGCTTCGTTTGATGAGATTGATCATTTCAAATGTGAAGCATAAACATTAAAAATTTGAGCTAATCAAAGAACAAATATACAGCGTGGAATGTTTGATCTCCATAAGATAGAGTGCATTGTCTTTTCAACAATAAACTATGTAAAATCATCTACTTAACATGTCCTTTTCCCATGTGAGTGATGAAAATATGAACAAGCGTCAAATCCAGTTTTACCAATGTTATGCTTGGAATTAATTTCTCAAATCTTGGCATATCGAAGGATATGATTGTGGTGGAATAGAGTAGGATGTTGTAGGTAGGTATCAAGTCCACCATAATCTAAGAAGATATCGGGATATAAATAATAAAAGGAATGATAAATAAGCACATGAAAATAATCTATTGAGCTATGATATTTAACAATAATATTCTCAAGACATTTCTCTTTACTTTCTTTCAAAACTCTCACTTTGTTTTGGTGATAAATTCTTCAACATAATATGATCATCTAGATTTACCTCCTGTATGATAGATAATTCAAAACCCAAGTGACAAATGTCCTAGTCTTTCCTGTGAACAAATTGCATTTTGAGGATGAAGGTTTAGGTTTCTCCTTCCAATTGCATATCTTCTTCTCTAATCTATTTCGTAGGAATGTTAGAATGTTTAAGACGATTTTTATCACTTAAGTGTTCTTCAATGGTAGAGTTAAATATTGATTAGAGCATGAGTTACAGAATGAGGACATTCACCTTGAACCAAAAATGAATCTTCTTCCACACTATTCGAAGACTGAAAATACAATAATTCAGAGGAAAAACTAGTTTGGTTGTTAGTAAGAACCTGGTCAATAGATTCTACCCTCCCTTGCTTGTTCCAAAATTTTGGCTGGATTCCTCTCATTTAATGCGGTGCTAAATTATTCTAAATAATTAGGTGATAGGATTTACAATTGGTTCTTCATTCATGATCAAACATGACTGAATGGAAGGGATATAAGCATCATAAAAGAGATTTAATACAAATGGCTTATGTCATTGAGATTAAATTCTGAGAGGATATGATAGATTCTTGTCGAAAAGTCTTTCAAAGATGAATCACCATTGATTAGAGAAGTACGATTCTTCACATAATTGATTGTAATCATAAATTTGAAAATCATTTGAAATTCATCTACAAATTGAAACAATCAAAAATGTGACATTCGAAAGGGACTCAAACCAATGTTTAATCGACCCCTGAAAGTGAAATGCATAAAACTCTTAAATCTGAAATTTCATGTTTGATGCATTTGCATAAGAAGAAAACTTGTTAAAAGGTGGTCTTTAAGCGAGATGTATTTTACCTCCACCATCAAAAGGTGAGTTTGGACAATGAGAGGCTGTCTAGATTGGGAACATCCAGGAGGTAATGAGAAATTTTGGAAAGCATATTCCAACATAGTGATTTAAGAACCATGGGAAATTGAATACATTTAAAATAAAATCAGAATGACTTATTGGAGTGTGTCCCCTCCCCTTCTAGTGCTGCCATTTGTTGTGGGAGAATTGACCCTCGTGGTGGAAGAGTGAATGCAATTAGGGGTTGTCCAATTAACTTAAAGCCATTTGGTTTACTCACTCTCACGTGGTTTCCCAGGCTTACGTTGAGTCAGTAAAAATCTCAAAAAGAAATAAATAAAACAAAGAAACAAAATAACTCACTAATTCGCAATTATTAATATATATATATATATCGACTTATTTAAATAATATTTATATGATAGGTCCGTTTATCTAATTTATATATACAAGATATACAAATTATGAGTTTTAATCTAAACTCATAAAAATCAAATGTAGAAATGGTTCTTTTGATGAAAGTAAATAAAGAAAGAAAAATTACTATTTCCTTTGGTTTATTTTTAATCTATAATACATCTGTGAGATCGATATCAAACTACTATTTAAAACTGAGAAAATGTAGACAATGAATTATACTACATATAAAATTTCTATAATAAACAAACAAATAAAAGAAAAAAGACTAACATATTAATCGCTTGAAGAGTATGCATCCAATTGTTTGTGTAAATCGTACATTAGTCCATCCACAAGATAAATCTATTGTGCATCTTCACATTGTTTGGTACAAAAGCTAAACTATGCATTGACTAGTGTATTTAATTGATAAAATGATAGGACACAAAAATAATAACTATGATATAATGGTACCAAGTAATAGTAAGATAAATCCATGGAGTTACTTGCATTTAATCAGTCAACATGTTTGAGGTAAACCTTATAATACGAATTAATGATCATTCACTATTTTCATATAACTTAAGCATAAAATTGTGGACTATATGAAAGATATTATCTTGACGATATAATAATCTGTGAAGATGAAATATATCGACAATCATCAAATGATCAAGATAAACAAATTACAAACAACAACAACATTTACAACGACTAAAGAATAAAGTAAATATTTGTTATGTTTAAATTTGAGTATAAGCTTGTTCACAACTAGCCCCAGACCAAGATGATCCACTATTTACAAAATGATAACTATTTATAAAGACCTCAGGAAAGATAATTGTTTCCTCATACAGGATCAAATATTAGTTACAAAAATAAAGGGATATAACCACCCGAGGATCATACTAAATCCTTTAAAGCTAAAAGAAGTTCATTTCTGTTTATACAAAAAAATGCATAATTATTGGATTTCAAGACATAAACCAATTCTTTTCATTTTTTATTCAATATTTTTCAAAAAAAAAAAAAAAAAAGGAAAAAGAGAGAGATTTAGATACATATTTAACCATTAATTTTCAAATTTCAAATTAACATAACCTTTATCTGAGAATCGATGATCCACACCTTAGCTAGTTATTTTAGTAAAGGTAATCCAATTTATTGTAAGAACAAAACAATCTAGTTTAAAAATAATCATATTTTAAGATAAAAGGATCATACCTCTAACAGTAAGATCAAATCGTATCAGACAATCTTGGAATTTACAATGGTTGTTGCAACCTCAACGTTTTTAATTGTTACATTCCTTGTAGTCTTCATATGTTTCCCTTTTCCTTGAAAGACGGACTCGAGCCTATGGTTTTTATTTGCTAAGGCATTAATTTGATCAGTGAGGGCCTTAACTTTATTGATTGTAGGACGAGTATATCAACATAGTATTTATCAATCAAAATAGGCTGACTTAACACCCTTGAGTCAAAGCTGATTTAGGGAACCCATGGTTGTATGTTAACACAGTCCCACTATTTCTTGTGGGGTTTTATCAAAAGCTTGATAAAGGGAGTTGAAATTCCTTACAAGTGAGGGTTTCATACATCAATTCCAGGCCTCTAACATATTTGATAGCCCGAGAGGCTTCTCTATCAAAGGTTTATCTAGTTCTATAGAAAGGTCTGTAACAAAAAAAACGCTTATCTTGACCAAAACAGAAATTCTGAGAAAATTACCTCCAAAGGTCAAAGCTTTCTCTACAAATATCCATTTTCTGGAGAAACTACCTGCGATGAACATAAAATGACTCATTTGGTTACAGTTTTAAAAGGTTTGTCTAATTAAGTAGTGGTTTGCTCAGAATCTCTCCTGTAAAATCGTGTCTCTAGCAAGCATAAACGGGATTAAACTCTGCTAAGTAACAACAAATGTTTGAAACTTCATTTGGATCTACTTAGGCGAAAGGGCCAAAACAAAGGTTTCAACGGACAAATTATGAAGGCCGAAGAGATCATTATAGCATGAAGGGTTTGTAAAGAAGAGCGAGCTATACTCAGGGCCCAAAACCATCAAAGTCTATAGGCATTATGGGAAAATACATAATAACAAAAAGATGAAATGGGTGCAGAATGAATGATGGAAGAGTTCTGAGGCAGAGACCAAGTCTTGAAATGATCATTGTGTCGTGTGCCACCTCTCATAAAAATTACAACCACGACCGAGCATTAAAATGAAAATAAGGGAGTTACCAACATAATTGGGGTTGATCCTTAAGGTTTGGTGGAGTGAAACTTGTAAATCAAAGCTTAGTGATGAGGAAACATATGACCAAGAATCACAAAAAAATATCAATGCTTAAATCAAAAATATTTTGTTGATATAACACAATCCCTAAGCATGCTTGGTATTCGAGGAATTGAAACAAAGAGAATAATCTTCATAGAAAGGAACAAGGCTTCATTAATAAATTGTAGAAACAATTTGTCTTTAATAAATTTTCAAACAAAATGATAACATAGTCGCAAGTTTTCATGCTTTCAGTCATGATGAAGCATGAAAAAACAATAGGGAAAGCGACAACTTACAATTGTTAACTCCCAAAATACTTTGCGTCATTTTGAGGTGAGGTTCTATGGTGGATAGCATGGCTATTGATAGTTTCCTCAATTCATTGTTGAGTCCTTTAGATGCAAAATTTTAGATTTTGGTTTGACTTAGAAATAATTTGGATTGTAAGTCTTCTTTCAAAATTGTCATTTTACTTTCCACGACTAACTTGTTTCAAAGGTTCATTGCCCGGCGCAGAGGTGCCACTCAGCAGCTAAGGGGATCGTTTCTACCATGGAGTTGGTAACTGTTGAAAGTGTCAAATCAAAAAGGTTTTTTAAAATCATTTCTCGGGTGGCGTGCTGTCAATGATACATGCTTTCAACAACTAAGGAGGATCTGGCTTCTACCTACCACAAAGAGTGACGGCTGTGGAAAGTGCATACTCATGACTACTTGAGAGGAAACCTACAAAGAGGCAGGTAGGAAAGTCAAGATTATCAACAGCTGACAGAGGATGTACTCTTGAGTTGGCAACATCAAATCAAATCTTTGTTTCCATGTATGGGGCAGTGTTCACAAAGGATCGTTTAAGGTTTTGAATTGCAAATGGAAAATGACACTTAAAATTTTGAAATTTTCAATCCCTTACTGAGCTTCAAATTAAGATCTGACAACACCATTGGAAAGAGGATTCTCTAGATGTGATCGACTATTCATATATGAAAAATGGATTTTATGACGAGAAATTCGATTTTGAAAAATGCGTCCTCTTTCCTTGGTATGATTTTTGACCCGTTAGGCTGTTGAGAAATTGGCGACTTTCATGACTAAGGAGCGTTTTTCACGGGCTATCTTTATTTGTGGAAGAAACTTTATGTGACGAGAATGTTATGATTTTATTGAATCTAGATTTTGAATTAAAAGTAGATTAAACCTTTTGGACTAGACAGTTGGTGGATTATTCCATCAAATCAAAGGCTATTTTGGGAAAGACAAATCAAAAGGAGTCTTTAGCTAAGTTTTGGTCATTTTCAAGGGCAAAATAATAGGAATTTTTGGCACACATCAAATTCTTTAATTCCACTTTCCAAGGAAATGAGATCAAAGAGCTTGGGAAGGCTAGGCTACACTTCATCAGCTTTCAATTAATGTTTGAAGACCAAAGATAGAGGTTGACCCTCATTTTGAGGATCTCTCCTTATCTTTGTGAATTAGTTTGACTTTCTATTTTTAGATATCAGATCCATTGTTTTGGGATCTGAAAATGATTAATAAGAGGCTATAAAACCAAAGAAGACATTTGGAGTTCAAAGGGTTCGATTTTGGATAGAAATTTAATAGGCTATTGTACTTTCGGACTTTTGATGTTATCTGGATCACGGGTTCCTTTCAATTTTGATTGTCGGTTTTCCATCTTTCTTAGCATTTATTAGTCATGTTGTCAAGCTTTGAATGGATTTCATCCCATTGTTTAGCTCATGGCCTGATAATAATTCTTTGATTATCTCTTAGACCCTACATTGTCTTGGTTTAGTTATAATCTCTTCTCCACCCACTTTAAAAGTTATCTACTGATTAATCAATCTTTGAGGAGCTTTCTATTTGTTTATCATTTTTCACGTTTGAATGCCATAAGCCATATTGAGTTGTCCCATTGATCCACCTTTATAAAATACAAAAATATTCATTTCTTAAGTTACAAAGCACCTTTGGTCTGCAACCACGGAGGGTTCTTGGAGTGATAACAAAAGATAGGCCATTGCGAGGCCGAGTTTAGGAGCTTATCTTCCTGGGAGAGCGACAAGCAGATCTATTTCTTGATGATATACAAGAAGTAGAGACTATCAGGTTGTATATTTTCTATATGGCGACTCCATGAAGGACGAATTAGGTGGCGACTCCATTGTTGAGAAAATTGTTGTTGACTCCACTGGTATGATATGAGCAGGATCTTAGCCAAGAGGAATTATGCGTTCTGTGATTTTTAAAGCATTGTTGGTTTTCCTAATCCAGTACCAACTAGAGATGAATGGGAACGTAGAATTTCATGGTGAGAATTAGGAAGTGCAATTTGAACATTTTCTGGATTTCCATGAATTCATTGGCCGGCTGGAAATTGTACATGAAGATGTCAAAATTAAACTGTTTAAGTTTTCTTTAGAAGGAATTGGTCTTGATTGGTGCCGGTCTCTTCTTGATGCAAGTATCGACTCTTTAGCAGAGTTCGATGCTTTTCATGTGTTTGTAAAGATCATTTCTCAGCTGATCTTCATTTTTCTGATTGTTGTCATGAATTTAATCTCGCGAAATTAGAACTTCAGGAAGAATATGTTGCTGAAGAAAATACTCTTCATCATGATCAGGAGATAAATGATTCACACTATGACAATCTTAGTGGCGGCACGACACCATATCAAAGCGCATCTACTATTGTTGGTTATCATAGCGAAGATCCCGGTTTTATCTCAGAAAACGAAGAGATGTTGATAGATTTACAAGTGGCAGTTTGAGATCTACTGCGAGGAGGTTGAGGGGCCGACCTATTTCAGATTTACCAACCTTGTCTAATTTTCCTCTTCGGACTTGAATGCGAGAAGGCATATGTTATAGAAGCGCACATCTCGGTTTTAGAGAAAAAGGAAATTCCGCAATGAGATATGAAGAAGAAGAAGGCGGGGATCACGAAAGGTCGGATCGTGATCCATCTTATATGTATCTCCAACAAATTTCGAGCAACCTACATTCAACATTGAGACCAGTGAAGGTAGCCAGCAGTAATTTGTTTCTCAGTTCGACCAACAACGAGGATAGGTATTTCATCATGTTTTTCATAATCCTATTTGCTGATTTTATGGAATCCACGAACAATATCAATGTTAAAATATTCTTTATAGATGGAAGATGGTCTGATCACCTGTTCAAACCTCTTTTCTACATGTTATGGCTTTCATTATTGTTTAAGTCAAGATCTATATGACGTAATCAGAGATTTCTTGCATGGTTTCATTGGAAGTATGAGTTTACGTGATTAAGAAGCAGCGCAAGGTGTTAGTGTAGGAATAGGCAAAAAGGCAGAAGTTAAGCCACCGCGAGCAGTTAGATCTTTACAGTCTCATAAAATAAGCAAAATAAAAGGTTACTTGTGCCTTAGGAATACTCAACCACTTAATCATTTGTTCTTCGCGATTATTGGTGGGTATTGACGGACACTGGAAGCTATCCTAGCCAGGATGTGAACATGATGAATTCAAGTGAATAATGGGAATTAGAGCACATACCTGCAAAAAGGAAGAAATATGATCAGCCTACTTAGCCAGTTGCACAACATGAAAAAAACCTGTGTCATCCGGAAATAATTCTGTTAGTAGTTGAGGCATCTCTTCAATAATTGGAGGTAGTGAGTCTCATGTATCATCTGCTAAAGAGAAATCGGTGTACAGGTCATATAATGATTTTGTATACAACATAGAGCCCATGTTTTCCAACATTCAGTTGGATGAACCCCTGCTATATTGAGGCCCAATGAAGCACAAACAAACGATGAGCTAATTGAAATAATTGAGACAAAATTACTTCTGAGATCATATTATGGTATTGTCAGGAAAAATATCCAGGATGTTGTACCTAAAGCTATCATGCACTTTCTAGTAAATAATTCAAAACGAGAATTCCATAGTGTCTTTATCAAGAAGCTTTACCGAGAGAACATGTTTGAAGAGATGTTGCAAGAAGGGGAAGAAATAGCAACGAAGAGGAAATACTGTTAGGAAGTTCTCAAGGTTTTGCAACAAGCATTATGGACATTGGATGAAATGCCTTTCGAGTGTGACATATCATCAAAGAGTTCAAACAGAGCAGTTGATGCTACAGGGCTACCTAGGGGTCAAGATTTTTCACCATCCATACATGCTATTGCAAGTAGTGAATTTAGGGCATAAGGAACAGAAAGATGAGTGGAGTCCACGGATTGTGAAAACTTTTCAAAAGAGCAATCACGATTTCTCCTACGGCTATGATTGCAGCTGGTGCCACTTACTTTGCAGCCACTGCAGGAGGTGGTCAACTTTACATGTGGGGTAAAGTGAAGCCGACTTCTAATAATTGGATGTACCCGAAACCAGTGTTTGATTTAAGTGGGTGGCAAAAACGTTGCATGGATTCTGGTAATACACATAGTGTATGTGGTGCTGATGATTGAGTTATTGGCTTTGGCATAGCCCAATATGGAGAACTTGGACTTGGTCCGTCAGGTCCAAAGTCATCGGCAAATCCGAAGAAGATTGATATTCTTGAAAGAATGCATGCTATCAGTGTTGCTTGTGGTATTGGACACTCCCTTATAGTGGTTGACCGAACAAATATGGGCGATCGGATAGAAAAGCTTGATGTATATGATGGCAGGAGTCCCATAGAAGCTGCGGTTGAGATTGCAGCTGGTGCCACTTACTCTGCAGCCACTGCAGGAGGTGGTCAACTTTACATGTGGGGTAAAGTGAAGCCGACTTCTGATAATTGGATGTACCCGAAACCAGTGTTTGATTTAAGTGGGTGGCAAAAACGTTGCATGGATTCTAGTAATACACATAGTGTATGTGGTGCTGATGATTCAGTTATTGGCTTTGGCACAACCCAATATGGAGAACTTGGATTTGGTCCGTCAGGTCCAAAGTCATCGGCAAATCCGAAGAAGATTGATATTCTTGAAAGAATGCATGCTATCAGTGTTGCTTGTGGTATTGGACACTCCCTTATAGTGGTTGACCGAACAAATATGTACGATCGGATAGAAAAGCTTGATGTATATGATGGCAGGAGTCCCATAGAGGCTGCGGTTGAGATTGTGGAGGATATACCAAACAAAAAACAGTCTGCGATTAAATCGGAAATAGAAACTGGACCTCAGACACACAAGAAATTACAAAAACAGCCTGCTGAATCTTCTGTTCTCGATGATCAATCTTCTACTTGCTTTACTATATTCAAAGACCACGTGGTTCCGCATCTGTTGGCCATTCGGCGCGCGAAGATTGTGAGGATCGTCATGTATGATCCAAATTTGATCGGATTTGCAGAGAGTCCGAGAGCAGTTGTTTATCCCGTGATTCTCTCCCACAGGCGCGCAACTGAGGTTCCAGTTTCGATTTAGCACCTCATTCATCGGAACCCTAAAACCCACGTTTGCTAAAGAAGAGAGGAAGAGGAGCAGAAATGGTGGATGGTCAAACAGTGATGCAGATACCCTCGTCCTCAACAGGCTTAACGGCGAGATTGCATCCTACGGTGCCCTTCAATATTTGCGACTCCTTTGTGAGGCATAATGACCAGTCCGACCACGTCATCGGAACCCTCTTGGGTTCTATCTCTTCTGATGGCACTGTGGATATTCGCAATTTTCCTACTCTGTTCCTCACAACGAGTCCTCTGATCA
>SNQJ01S0069008.1:72278-82510 GCA_010110895.2 Picea sitchensis
CCAATGTAGCCATCGGAGTAACTCCAATCCTGCAATGGAAACAAAATCAAACATTACTAACAAGAATGGTAATATATGAAAAAATGACATAAATATATCACACTTACCTTCATAATCATCATTTAGAAACAAAGTAAGCATGATCTTACCATTCCCTCGAAAATTCTTGATGTATGAATCCTCCAGCCATTGTGCAATCTTGTCGTGATAAGGGTCATAATGGCATGGGTGAGTGTAAGTAAGTTTGAAAAACTTGTCAAAATTACGAGGAAATGAAATAACCATCAGCCAAGGCTGAAGTGCCCCATTCTCCTGACAATTCTCCAAGTGTTTATTAATTTCTTCACATGGAGGATCTAAAAGGAATATGTCATGCTTACTTCCAAGATACTTAGGTAAAAACAAAGCAAGCCCAACTTTATCTTTATTATGAAGATTTTTTATATACGAATATTCAAGCCATCCTAAGATCCTGTCACAAAAATGAGGATGCAAACCATGACTTTGATGAAACGAATGTATCAATGGGGAACTCATCATAAGAGGATTCATGACATCAATTAGATCATTGGTTTGAATACTTCCTTTGATGAGATTGATCATTTCAAAATGTGAAGCATAAACATTAAAATTTGAGCTAATCAAAGAACAAATATGCAACGTAGAATGTTTGATCTCCATAAGATAGAGTGCATTGTCTTTTTCAACAATAAACTATGTAAAATCATCTCGCAACATGTCCTTTTCCCATGTGAGTGATGAAAATGAACAAGCGTCAAATCCAATTTTATCAATGTTATGCTTGGAATTAATTTCATCAAATCTTGGCATATCGAAAGGATATGATTGTGGCGGAAAAGAGTAGGATGTTGTAGGTAAGGTATCAAGTCCACCATAATCTAAGAAGAGATCAGGATATAAATAATAAAAGGAATCAGAAATAAGCACCTGAAAAGAATCTCTTGAACTATAATATTTAACAATAATATTCTCAAGACATTTCTCTTTACTTTCTTTAAAACTCTCACTTTGTTTTGGTGATAAATTCTTCAACATAATATGATCATCTAGATTTGCCTCCCGTATGATGGATAATTCAAAACTTCCGTGACAAATGTCTAGTCTTTCCTGTGGATAAAATACATTTTGAGGATGAAGGTTTAAGGTTTCTCCTTCCAATTGCATATCTTCTTCTCTAATCTATTTCGTAGGAATGTTAGAATGTTTAAGATGATTTTCGTCACTTAAGTGTTCTTCAATGACTGAGTTTAAATATTGATTAGAGCATGAGTTACAAGAATGATGATATTCACATCGACCAAAAATCGAATCTTCTTCTATGATGGTCGAAGACTGAAAATATAATGATTCAGAGGAAAAACTAGTTTGGTTGTTAGTAAGAACCTGGTCAATAGATTCTACCTCCCTTGCTTGTTCCAAAATTTTGGCTGGATTCCTCTCATTGTGCGAACTAAATTATTCTCGTAATTGAGTGATAGGATTTGCAATTGGTTCTTCATTCGTGATTGAATATGACTGGATGGAAAGGACGCAAGCATCATAGCGAAGATTTAATACAAATGACATGTCATTGAGATTAAATTTACAGAGGATATGATAGATTCTTGTCGAAAAGTCTTTCAAAGATGAATCACCATTGATTAGAGAAGTCTGGAATTCTTCACATAATTGATTGTAATCATAAATTTCGAAAGCATTTAGAAATTCATCTACAAATTGAAACCAATCAAAAATGTGACATGCTAGAAAGGACTCAAACCAATGTTTAATCTGACCTCTAAAAGTAAAAGCGAACAATCTGCATAAAACTCTTAAATCTGAAATGTCATGTTTGATGCATTTGCACCAAAACTTGTTAAGGTGGTCTTTAGTAGATGTATTTCCTCCACCATCAAAGGTGAGTTTGGACAAGCGAGAGACTGTCTCGTTGGGAACATCAGGTAATGAGAAGTGGAAAGCATACTCCAACACAGTGATTTGGGGAGCCATGGGGAAATTGAATACATTTAAAATAAAGGCTCCTACAAGGCCAGCTTGTCAGTCGACCCTCCTTCTAGTGCCATTTGTTGACGAGAGAAATTGATCGCTCGTCAACTGGAAGAGTGAATCCGGTCCGGGGTTGTCCAATTAACCCAAGCCATTTGGATTGAATCACTCTGACGGGTTTAACGACTTCGTCGGTCAATCAAAAATCCTAAAAGAAACAAATAAATAAAACAAAGAAACAAAATAACTCGCTAATTACTAATTATTAATATATATATATAGCTTATTTAAATAATATTTATATGATAGGTCTGTTTATCTAATTTATATATACAAGATATACAAATTATGAGTTTTAATCTAAACTCATAAAAAATCAAATGTAGAAATGGTTCTTTTGATGAAAGTAAATAAAGAAAGCAAAAAGTACTATTTCTTTTAGTTTGTTTTTAATCTATATGCATCTGTAAGATCAAATATCAAACTACTATTTAAATAGAAAAATGTAGACAGTGATAATTATACTACATATAAGAATTTCTATAATAAACAAACAAATAAAAAGAAAAAGACTAACCTATTAATCACTTGAAGAGTATGCATCCAATTGTTTGTATAAATCGTACATTAGTCCATCCACAAGATAAATATGTTGTGCATCTTCACACTGTTTGGAATAAACACCAAACTGTACATTGACTAGTGTATTTAATTGATAAAATTATAGGACGCAAAATAATAACTGTGATATAATAGACTGCAAGTAATAACGCATAAGATAAATCTGACAGTTACAGCTTGCATTTAATCAATCAACACATTTAAGGTAAACCTTATAATACGAATTAATGATCATTCACTATTTTCATATAACTAAAGCATAAAATCGTGAACTATAAGAGAAAAACTATCTTGATAACATAATAATCTGTGAAGACGAAAGCTATCGACAGTCATCAAATGATCAAGATAAACAAATTATAGACAACAACAACATTTACAAACAACTAAGGAAAAAATGTAAACATATGTTATGTCCAAATTCGAGTATAAGCTTGTTCACAACTAGCCCCAGGCCAAGATCTCCAAGTTACAAAAAATAATGGGTTTATAAAGCCTTCAGAAAGGTAATTGTTTCCTCTTCTGAGATCAAATATTGATTACAAAAATAAAAGGGGGATATAACCACCCAGATCATACTAAATCCTTTAAAGCTCAAAAAGGTTCATTTCTGTTTGTACAAAAATGCATCATAGATATGACCAGCAAGCCTAAAAGATGCTTCAGATCCATTGGTAACCATGAACTCCTGAATATCCTAAAAAAGAAAAGGAAAAAAGAGAGATTTAGATACATATTTAACCATTAATTTGCAAATTTCGAATTAACATAACTAGCTACAGAATCTGATGATTCTGTAGCTAGTTATTTTAGTAAATGAAATCCAATTTCTTGTAAGAACAAAGCAATCTAGTTTTAAAAAATAATCCTATTTTAAGATAAAAGGATCATACCTCTAACAGTAAGATCAAATCGTATCAGACAATCTTGGAATTTACTATGGTTGTTGCAGCCTCAACATTTTTAAATATTACATTCCTTGTAGTCTTCATACGTTTCCCTTTTCCTTGAAAGACAGACTCGAGCCTATGGTTTTTATTTGCTGAGGCATCAATTTGATCAGTGAGGGCCTTAACCTGTGATTGTAGGACAGGTATATCAGTGTAGTATTTATCAATCCAAAATAGGCATACTTAACACCGCAGGTCCAAAACTATTGATTGAGGGAACCCATGGTTGTATGTTAACACAGTCCCACTATTTCCTGTGGGTTTTTTTTATTTATTAAGCTTGATAAAGGGATTCATGAAATTCCCTTGTGTGAGGGTTTTCATACAAAAATTCAGGCCTAACATTTGATAGCCTGAGAGTCTTCTCTATCAAGGGTTTATCTAGTGCTATAGAAAGGTCTGTAACAAAAAAAACGCTTATCTTGACCAAAACAGAATTTTTGAGAAAATTACCTCCAAAGGTCAAAGCATATCTCTGCAAATGTCCATTTTCTGGAGAAACTACCTGCGATGAACATAAAACGACTCATTTTGGTTCTGGTTTTTAAAGGGTTTTGTCTAATTCGTCATTGTTTGCTCAGAATCCCTCCCGCAAAATCGTGTCTCTAGCAAGCATAAACGGGATTAAACTCTGCTAAGTAACAACAAATGTGTGAAACTTCAGGGCTGTTCGGATCTACTTAGACGAAAAGGGCCATAAGTTTTCAACAGACCAACAGTCACGAAGGCAGAAAGAGATCATTGTAAGCATGAAGGGTTTGTAAGAGAAGAGCAGAGCTATACTCCAGGCCCAAAAACCATCAAAATTCTATGGCGTATGGGAAAAATACATAACAAAAAGACAGGCAATGAATTGAAATGAATGGGAGGGGCGTTGCAGAGCCCGAGACCAAGTCTTGAAATGATGATCTGACTGTAATCGTATTGCCACCTCTCATAAAGTACAACCACAACCAGAGCATTAAAATGAAAATAAGTGTGCAACATAGTGGGTTCGATCATAAGGTTTGGTAGATTGAAACTTGTAAATCAAAGCCTAGGGATGAGAAAACATATGACCAAGAATCACACAAAAAACCATATCAATGCTTAAATCAAAAAATCTTTTGTTGATATAACTTACAATCCCCAAGCATGTTTGGTATTCAAGGAATCGAAACAAAGAGAATAGTCTTCATAGAAAGGAACAAGGCTTCACAAATAAACTATAGAAACAATTTGTCTTTAATAAATTTTCAAACAGAATGATAACATAGTCGCAAGTTTTCATGCTTTCAGTCATGACGAAGCATGAAAAAACAATAGGGAAAAGCGACAACTTACAACTGTCATTTCGTAAAATTATTATGAAGAACATAAAAATGTATGACCCCTAGTTAGGTAGCTACATAGATCAATTAATTAATATAAAAAGTTAAAAATATGTTGGGTTGTCAACACAGGTGGAGGAGCAGGTAGAGACAAGTTAGGGCAGCCACAATGTTGGGAGACTGTCGGCTGGACAATCTCTTGTCATCCATCATTTTCAGGGATCTCAGGTTGTAGTAAAACATGAGGGGGCACTAGGATACCAGAAACCTATCGGCCTTGGAAGGGAGGCCTTTCTGGCCTAGGTTGGACCACTCATTTCCCAATCTAGTTAAATAATCCAACTTGAAATAGCTGGCCCAACTCTTGCGAGTCTGCATCAAAGTGTATAGAGAACCTTGGTCTTCTAGGACCCCTGTTCCAATTTCCTCTTCCTCTGTTACCTAGGCCATGGCTACCTTTGCTGAAAAAGCTCAGTCATGTATGCATTATTGATTAGCAAATAGTTTCTTCAACAACCATACATGACAACTCTTTTAAATATGAAACAAAGTTTGGCTCAGCAATATATCAGACTCATGCAATCCAATCCATACAATCGTTTAATACTTGTCAATTAGTAGGGGGTGAATAAGGGTTATGGGATATGTGAGGGATTGTATTGAGCGAAAAGTGTTAAAATGAGGGGGAATAGATCATGATTACTGCTCACAAAACATCAAACAATCAATTGTATCGTAAATCAAAAGAATATATCACTGTAATTCATCCATGTGTGATCCTTCAACTTTCATAATACATGATTTATGTTAACTATAATGAAATTTTAGGAACAAGAAGTGGATAGTGAATATGGGAAGGCGAGGGGAGTTGTAATGTGCGAAAAGTGAAAGAATGGTAGGGAAAAGAACGGATACTATTCGTAAAACTAATTAAGTAATCCATAAAAAACAACTATGTATTCAATACCAGGATATCAATACCAATTAGCAATTCTTGGGTGTCAAAAACTGTTCACTGTCCCACATTCAATTATTCAAACTTTTTCAATCAACATAGTCTATAATCATACTTAGAATCACTATGCCTTTCAACAGTCTTGTTAAGAGAATACTTGTTTCTTTTCTTTTCATTTAAACAAAATCAAAAGGAAAACACAGTCACATTGCTTCATCTCTGTCCAGCATATATTTCTATAGAATATCAACCACTGCCCATAATTTGTAATTTCCCAAATCAAACATAGACACAGGTCTTCCCCCAAGTTGAATAGACTTTTTAAAACTTGCCTGATTTCATTCTTTTGATAATATTAACCAATAAAACTTGCAATGAAACCATAATACAAAACCCGAGATTCATTTCTGATGGTGCAATTAAATAAAACAATGCACGATGTCTCCATAATCTATACACAATAAACAACAAAGTCACAGTCATCATCTTCCCCAACCTGTAATGATCTGCATCGGGACTAATCAAACACACAACAACCACCAACTACAATTTGACACCACGCTATAGAAACACAATGACCAACGTATAACGAAAAGAGGCAGCCCCCTGACTGTACATTACTATTTACTCCCAATCAACCAACTTGATAAAAAAAAACGAGCTAGGTTATTGATGCAACTGTCACAACAAAAAGAGGCAGCCCCTCGACTGTACACCAATTCTCATCCCCAATTACAAATTTCCAACAACCCGATCAAACGGAGATGAGACAATACTCAAAGTAACTGTCATAACCACTCAACCAACTTATGACAATCAACAAGATACCCAACAAGAGTGCGACTGGTTTATCAAAATCGGGCTCTGTAACCATGAACACAAGAAATAATCAAGAGTTCTCTCGATCACCAAAACACAGAGAGACTAGACGTCGAACATATCAATAATAGTTAGAAAACATTCGAAACAAGAACGGTGGAACCACATGCTTTTATAACTCTCAACTTGTGTAATAGTGTGACAGTTCAACATCGGGTAGGGTAGGCAATGATGCAGAGGAGCAATGATTGATCACTGGACAGTAACAATTAACAAGAACGCACATAGGCATAACCCTCATGCTTTTCTCAAGATCCGAACCAATTTATAACAATGTCAATGGAAATGAAGACCCCAGGTATTACGAACAACCATAAGGCATACTTCTTGGCATAATGTCTACCCCATAACCAGCTGTGTTGATGTGAATACCACAAAAATAATCCCATGACCAGGCTCTGGAAGATACATAGTGACCAAAAAGGTAGTTCGAAAACATACACAACAACCCCATAGCAGTTGAATACAACCGAACATGGTTATCATAAATGTGAGGCGGCGGCCAACAAGGCTAAACGGAGCAAAATGCTCCAACAAAATACCCATAACTACTTTAAAACAACGGAGAGCCATCACATTTTTTAGAACAGCCAACGGAATCATAACTTCAACAACCAATTCATTCATTTGCAAACGAATAACACAGTCATTCCATAGAAAATACCCACGTGTTTACACAATTGCCAATTTCAGGAAAACACAAACCAACACATTACCGAGCCATCGTTTGTTTCATACACAGAGAAAAATGCATGGATGGGCGAAAAGAACCATGCATGTAACCAATGGCTTTAAAAAGGGCGAGTTGGTTGAGCAGTTCCTTCTAGGATTGAATCTCGGAGCTTAACCACAACAAAACCAAATGAAACAATAACCATGCTAGGGTGATGGCCCGATGGAAGAAGTATGGAGTGACGTGCATTTACTGCACGTCACTTCCATATTGCTCACATTCAATTTTGTAGTACACGACAGCCAGCCAAAAACCATACCATTAACCATGCCATTAATTCCATAAATTGAAACTTGCGACATATTGCTTGCCAATTGCACCATCCCAATCCATATTAACCATTGCCAAAAACCATACCATACCATATATCAAATGCGCCCAATATAACTCAATATAATTTGTATAGCCACTATCCATTGCTAGTTAGGACTAACACTAATTCCTTTTCATTTCATTTTCACATAACTTCAAGTATAGTTCCTTTCCTTTAATTTTTTCCATAAGTTTCTTTCCATTGATTTTGTTTCATGTTGTTACTAACATGTGTCTTGTGCAGGTGTAAGAGGTAATGAATCATGGCGACAATCTCAAAAGTAACAACAGTAAATATATGCCACTCATAACATAGGATTAGATCTTAGAACAACAAAAAATCACATAAACTGCATCATCCACCTGCTATTATGTTAAAAACAAATCCAATACTGCGACATCAACCAGATAAGACCCTATAAGCAGCATCAAATATGTGATAAGACTATCTCCGAGCCTCTAGTATACAAGCGGGTCCCACCTACTAGTATTATATATCATTAGCATAGTTTAAATAATAGGCTTTATCAATACTTTGCAGGTGAAATTCCTCGTTGCGATTTTTATCATCAACAGGTTGTTGACCCCTAGTCTTGTGGTTTACCCTTAATTATGAGGACAAACTATCTTAGTGACATTTTGTATAAATAAGAGATCATAAGATCTCATTTGAAACATAACTCCATTGTGAGAGGCTCTTGGATTGAAATTTCCACTCTCTTTGGCTAGTTCTCTCTCTTGTGCTTTTGTTTATGGCCATGTCTTGGATTATTGGTTGATGGAAGTGATGCGCTAGCCTTGGAAGGCTTTTCTCTAGATTTTATGGTGGTTTGTCTTAGCTTTTTCTTTGAATTGGTAAGGTTTCTACATTGTTGCCATCATTTATTTTTCAAGTCAAGGTTATTTGCTAGATCTAGCTGGGAAGTATATGGGAATACACCCCCACCTTAGTCTCCATCACTTTATGCTTATATGTTATTGGTTTAACAAGGGTTTGCTAAGAGAAGTATAAGGGCATACACCCTCTTGGCCTAAACCCTAGCTAGAGATACTTTCCTTAGGGAGTAAGAGGATTTACACCCCCAAGGAGGTAGTACCTCTAGATCTTTCTTTGCTTGACTCCATTAACCCAGTTTAAAGGCACTAGTCATTTACTTATTGCGTTGGAGAAATAAATTGTTGCCTTGGTAAACGTGATTTTTTCAAGTTTTAAAGTTCTCTTTGGGATAGGGATCTTAATGACTTGGGGATTCTTCCTCCATTAGGGCATCCCCTTTCTCCCACAAATTCTCATTGATGTACTAACTTGTTTCCTACAGCCATTAGGTTGCAGAAAACCCTAATCCTAACCACTAATATCTCACAAACTAACCCTAGAAACTCTCCCTAACTTCTGTCACCTAACCTACCAATTAGGGCACATATTTTGGGCTAATCATCTCTAACTTTTAGTGGCTGATTTCTTTGATATTCTTCATCATTTCCTACAGCCATTAGGGCTGCATACTACTGCAGAAGTCCACTTTATAAAAACATTCTTAATTCAGTTTCAAAGTGCTTTACTTGATTCATAATTAATTTCTAGTTTCATTGATCAGATTGTTAACTAGTCTTGTGCTTTTCACGCTGATTTAGATATATTTCTTTGTTGATATACATTATTGATAACAATTGTATTTAGGGACAAAAACCTTAAATTGCTTGTCCAATTGATTATATTGCAACATATGTGTGTTTCTCTTGTGTCTCGGGAAGGTATAATCATCCGACAAAGCACTATACTTTTGGGGCATATTTCCTTGGTCTACAAGTCATCTTCCTTCCCCTCCTCTTCCACTTAGTTTTATGACCTCTAGGAGAATTTCCATCTTCCTTCTCCTTCTCTTACCTTTTCCCCTAGGGTCTCCAGGATTGCGTCCCAGAAGTGACCATAGTGACCCACATAAGGAAGAGGAGTCAAAAAGGAAAGTGGGTAATACCATTTCCTTGAATATTGGGACATTTGAATCTCCAAAGATCATTAAATTAGGTGCCCAATGTTCTGATGAAGAGAAAGCGAAATTCACAGAATTACTCTGTGAATTTCAAGATGTTTTTGCCTGGTCATACGAGGATCTTCGTGGTTTTGATACTACTCTTATAAAACATGTCATTCCTATCAAAGAAGGGGGAAAACCAGTAAGGCAAAGGAAAAGACTTATCAATCCTATGCTTGAAGCTACCATTAGGAAGGAATTGGTAAAATTGTTGAAATCTCGTATAATCTTTCCAATTAAGTATTCTGAATGGGTTTCAAATCTGGTCCTTGTTCAGAAAAATACTAGTCAGATCAGATTATGTATCGATTTCCGCACATTAAATAGAGCAAGTGTAAAAGATCGTTTTATGCTTCCTAATATGGAGATGATTTTACAACAAGTTGCAGGGTCTCAAATGATGTTCTTACTTGATTATTTTTTTGGATT
>SNQJ01S0069009.1:0-11748 GCA_010110895.2 Picea sitchensis
TAAATGCATTTGTTTTTAAATCCATGTAATGAATGGTAAATGGAGAGGTTTGGGTGAACCTGGGTAGTGAATTGGTACACTACACAGGACCAGATGGAGCCGTCGGACCAACAACAACAACAGGGGGGGTCCAACCGAAGAGGTTGAGAGAGTATTGAGATGGGTAGAGCGAAACCTTACCGCGCTCACTCATACAGTCCCTATAATGGAGATCAAGGATCTCCCACCGTCGATGCAACCTCATATAGTTGGGGTGCAACGGAGTTGGGTCCAGCTCTTCCGGCATTTGGCAAACGTTGTTGTTCACTATGGCAGGGCCAATAGGGCCCGACCTTAGCTAGTCTAGACCACTTACATGCCGAGAGAACTTTTTGTGTATTTTTGAGGGCATAAGCCCCATGACTCTTACTGGACATATTTTTTGAGGCACTTGCGCCCACCCTTGTACTCTGATATTTTATATATATATATGCGTTTTTACATCTTTATATGTCTTATGGATTACATCTATTTTACAAATGTATTTAAATTTGTGTGTGTGTGTTTTTTCTTACATGTGTGCAATATGCCAATCTAATACATGATTAGCTAGAGTAAATGTGATTTGATTCAATCTGCTAGGGACATGGATATACGTAATGTAATCAAAGCTTCGTTCTAAGAGACGTACCCTAAGGAACCGTCGGTGTAGAGTAGGATCATAAATGCGGTAAACCCCATTTAACTGAGACACAACCAGCTGAGCGTCTAGGTAGACCCGGAGGTGAGAGATACCATGCGACAAAGTGTCATGAAGCAACTCTAAGATTGCACTGTATTCAACGACATTGTTTTTGGTGTCACCTAAACAGATACCTCCTGAGGATAGCAACTGGCCCTGAGGTGTCAAAATTACCCAAGCTACGGAAGCAAGCCTCCAAGTGTGTCAGCTAGCATCGTCTGAAAACCCAATGAACACCTCTGATTCACTTAACATCTGCCATAGTGAAAAATATGACATAAAAAATGACATGTCCATAAAACCAAAAAGACAAAAACTAAAAAGAAAATGCATAAGACTATACATATGTTACAATAAGTCACCTAAGGTGACCCACCTATGAGTAATACTTCTTGAGGTAAAGCCCATTTCTAGGCTCTTCCAAAGAATTTCCCTCAAAGTCCACTAGATGATAAGCGCCCTTCTTTAGAACCTCCTTCACGATGAAAGGTCTGAACCACATGGGTTTGAACTTGCCTGCCCCTAGGGGATCCTTATCTTGGTCATAGACTAGGACAAGGCCACCTTCAGAGAAAATCCGAGGACAAACGGACCGATCATACTGACACTTGACTTTTTGTTTGTGAGCCTCATTAGCCAAGGTTGCATCCCAATGTTGCTCATCGAGCTGCTCAAGGTATAATAAACGCTCTTCATGCAGTGAAGTGTCTGGAAATAACTGTACTGCCAACATTAGAGACGAGATCTGGCACTCTATAGGAAAGACTGCTTCCATCCCGTAAATGAGTTGAAAATGTGAGAAACTGGTTACAATCTTAATAGACATTCGATAGGCCCAAAGTGTCGAGTACAACATCAAATGCCAATTTGACCTGGCCGAATTGATCATCGCTGTAAAATAGTCTTAAGGGATTTATTCACAGCTTCCACCTGACCATTTTCTTATGGGTAGTACGGTGACAAATGTTCTTTCCTCAACCCAAGTTTTGGCATTAACTCAAACATCATGTTGTTTTGAAAGTGACTGCCATGGTTAGTGACAATCTCTCTCGGGACGCCAAACCTTGCCATTATATGGTTAAACAAAAAGAGAGTTGTTGTCTCGCCATCATATTTAAACGTTGGCATAGCTTCAACCCACTTCATGAAGTAGTCTACTGCTACGATGATATAATAGTTCCCCCTTGTAGAAGGAGGGTTGCATGTAGTGTAATCAATCACCCACTTGGTGAAGGGACCAACTGTGATGATGGGAAACATGGGAGGGTGGTGTGCCCTCATCTTCTGAGAGAAGATCTGACACGAGTGGCACTTCTTGATCGATTCAACACAATCTTTGATTAATGTCAGCCAAAAGTAACCGGCTCGTAGAATCTTTTGGGTTGTTGCCAACCTAGAAAAATGATCGCCACATGCTCTAGTGTGGTAATTGTTAAGCACAATTTCTGCTTCTTCATGAGTGAGACACCGGTGAAGGATGCAATCTACACCTCGACTATACAGAGTGTCCTCAAGTATGAGATAGTTCTTGGCCTGATGGCGTAAACAACGACGCTCATCACGAGAAGAAGAGGTAGGGAAATTCAAAGTCTGGATATAGACTAGTATATCTTCATACCAGAAATCCGAAGACGTGATCATAAACATGTCTCCTTTGATAGGAAACTCTTCGGGTATAACATCACATGATTTGAATGGAAGCTCCAAAATGAGTTCCGCAAAGACCAACAACTTTTTGGATTTTTTCGAAACAAAATCCAAGCCGAATTCTTGGAGTATAACTCTCCATCTATTGATCTTTCCACCAATTACACGTCGTGTCAGCACGTATTGAAATGGATTCACAATGGTAATGACGGTGATCTTGCGAAACAAGATGTAATGATGGAACCGTTGGGCAACATGCACTACTACCAACACAAGTTTTTGAACGTAGGAATAATTGAGTTTTGGTCTGACCAGGCCTCAACTCAGGTAATAAATCAAATATTCTAAGAGCAAATCATCCTCCTGAACCAAGACCATACCGATGGTTGGCTCTACAGCGGCCAAGTACAATAATAAATCTCTATTATAATTGGGTGGCCACAGCAGAGGGGTATATGTGAGGGCGTGTTTCAACACTTCGAAAGAGCGTTGAGAAGCTTCATCCCAATGAAAAGCAACATCCTTCTTTTGTAAACACATGAAACCCTTTGTGATCTCGGCAGAGTTTGTGATGAAATGCCATAAAAAGTTTTCTTTTCCCTATAGACTCTAAAGTTGAGGGATTGTGCATGGGGGAGGCAACTAAACTATCACCTCAACCTTTAGAGGATTGACCATGATCCCTGTTGTTGAAACTATGAACCTAGCAGACGACCTGTTGTGATGTAAAAACTGCATTTGTTTGGATTTAAGTGGATTCGATAGTAGCGACATCGCTCAAAGATAAGTCGGAGGTGTGCAGAATGATCGGCTCTCTTGCGAGATTGTGATGATAAATCAACGAGATAAGCCTCGACTATGTGTTTGAGATCGTGGAAAGAAAAAGACATGGCCCGCTGAAATGTAGCTCCAACATTTTTCATACCAAAAGGCATCTTCTGATAAGCGAATGTACCCCATGGACAGATGAAAGTGGTTTTCTGTTGGTATTCAGGCTTGATTTGTATCTGATTGTATCCAGAAAAACCATCCACGAAAGAAAAGGCTTCACAACCTGCACATTCATCGACTATTTGGTCAATAAATGGTGTGGGGAAATTATCCTTTGGACAGGCCTTGTTCAAATCACAAAAGTCCGTACATATGTGAATCGTACCCTGCTTTTTGTTGACTAGGATGAAATTTAACACCCATTGAGTCAATTGGACGGGGTAGATGAAACCATCTTGGATTAGTTTCTCTACTTTAGCCTTAATAGCTACTGCTTTCCTAGGATTGACTGGACAAAGCTTCTGTCGGATCGTCTTAGAATCAGGATATGTCGTGATTTCATGTTCAATGATTCTTGGATCTATGCTTGACATTTCCTTGTAAGACCCGACAAACACGTCGTGAAATTATTTAAATAAATCTATGTAGATTCGAAACTCCTTGGGGGAGTAGTCTGCTTTGACGAAGATATTCTCCACGACGCCAGAGGTTCTGGAGATATCAATAGGTACCGTTTGAGAAATGGTTTCCATATTTCCTTTATCGTAAACAACGTGCGTAGCCAAAGGATTGATAGGACAAGCCTTTTATCCATTCATATTCAGAGTGAATTCACCTGCTTCAATTCTTCTTAACTCTAGGAGGAAATAAGATCTGTGATGAAGATCATCCCAGGGTTTGTCTAGACTAGTCATTTCCTCAACAATCACCTCATCTAATGGTAAGAATAAGTCTAAAGAATAAGTATCGACGAGGGAACCTTGGTCACAAATAGGATCGAGAATTGGATCTAGTTCCCTTGTGGGAGTCAGATTGGGATCGATGAAATCTTGTTGGACTATAGAGTACTCAACTTCTATCACAGACAAAGGCATAGGTGCCCTATCCCTTCCATTGTACCTGAATCATTGCATAGGTGTTGAGCCTTGCCTAGGGTTGCATTGGATATGGAAGGGGTTGCCCCCGGTCGGCATCCCTGATGAGGGAACTGATCCCTACCACGGATTCCAAGGTCCTTGCGAGGAAGGAGTTCCTAAGTTTCCCCCCTGTGCAGGAATAGTACCATGTACAAGATTTTGTTTTTCATAACCAAGGTTGCCCCCCGGTCGAGATGGCTGCTGACGAGAAAGCATTGTTACCAAACGTGTCGAACAAAGAGAACTGTATCAAACCTACCAACATGCTATAAGAAGGATTTCCTTGACTACCTTCTCCAAACAAACTATGGTTTACGTTCGGCCCGACGGAGTGCTAGTGAGCACCGCCGAGTGAAAGGGATGAAGGAGGTATATGACCCCCTCCGTAAGGGAAATCATTATAGGGAGTTGAAGTTCCCCCCATGGATTCTTGCAGAGGAGCATTGGAACTTCCTACCCTGAGACCTAAATTTTGTAGAGTGGATTAGGAAAGGACATTGCTTGTACCAAAGCCAGTCATCCCGTATGAGAACAGAGGGCCTGTCGCACTCTGGGTGAATGGAGTAGTGATCGCCGCCATAGATGGAATTAGACCATTACTTGAGGTAGAGGTAATCGAGACCATAGTGGTTCAGACCGATTATGGTTGGTTACGAGGCGGAACACCCCCTGTAGTAACATACGTAGAGGAACTATGAGTATTCCCTGAAGAAGTAGAAACATTTGTTTCCATTGCTGCTTGTGACACTACCTAACGCTCATAAGGTTGAACCTGTATGATGATGGGCGTCGATAGATCAGTGGTTGGAGGGTTATACATACCAAGAGATTTCACTCCGAGGTAAAAAATGATTGGTTCCTCCGGAATCAAATGTTCTCCTCTTGGAGAGAAGTCGGGCAGAGTTTCTTGTAACTCGGTCGCCTCAAAAGACCCTTGCTGGTCTAGTTTTCTCCTTAGCGGTGGCGGGGGTGGCTCAATATCAACCGGCGATAGGCCCAAAATCCTTCATGACCAGCGGAGCTCCTAATCCTCCACTGTGTGAGAAGATTGATGACACACTAGGTCTTTCTATAATCGTTTAGAAACCAACACACACTAGAAAAAGTTACTATGAGATAGGACAAGCAGATCACTAGCTAGTTGGAAGAACAGTTACACCAGCCAACACTAGAGAAACTTATTGGTGCAAGTGCAACTTGAATATGGAATCACCCTCCAGGTATACTCAACAAAGTGTGGCTCGATGTTTTCCCTAGGTACCATGGTATATCCCCGCAGTCACCTATGTAAGTCACTAAGATAAAGGCAATTAGGTTGCCAGTGTGCGAACAATCATCAGGCAAGTATAGTTGACAGTCAGGTGGACCGCAATGAGCAGGTGATCAAGCTTGAAACCTACCAAGGGTATAGAAAGAAAGTTTTCTAGAAGACAAATGAGGACCTCGAATGGATTCGATACCTACGAAGCCCCGTGGAAAATGTGATTAACGAAATCCCAAGATAATCCCTCTATATGCATTCCCCACTGTTAGCACTCTGTAATTTGCCTAAGGCTGCTGAGGCAAACACATAGGTAACCTCGAACCGCTTCGAGTCTTGGATCTATCCCTCCAAGACTCAGAGAGGGATCTCTCTATTAGATTTAACTTTGTTTGTAATAGGACTGATGTTAGGCTAGCTATAAAAGCACTGAAAATATAGAGTTTGGTTTTGGTTTTTAAATGGTCAGTTTGGGACAGCAAGGAGAGCCATTGGGAAAATGGGGTCTGCATTTTAAACAAGATGATTTAATCTTCAAATATGGACAAATCTCTTTCACAGGGCAAGGTAGAAGAAACATTGGATCGAATTAAGTGTTGATGGCGTTGGTTTGAGGAAGGAATAGGTGAGGAAAAAGACAGGCAAAGGAGCATTTAAGAATTCCTAAACTAGCCTTTTAGAAGATCAACATAGAGATTATCAGAAGCTGAGAGGAAGAGTATCTGATAATAAATTCTGCCCCTACTACTCTCCTTCTAATAATAAGAACAGAAAACAAATTGATAAAGAAGACAGGAAAACATTTAACAGGGAGAAACTCCACCAATATCACTGCACAAGAATCCTGTAAGAGAAAAATGTCTAATTACTGATCCATCATTAAAATTACAGATAAATATTCTCTGGCTAAAACACAGCCCTCATCCAACAAAGAAAATGACAATTACAGCTCTGGACCTCTCACACAGGTCGAGTCTCTCCTCTCCAGCCCCAGTCGAACCCTCATTAAGTTTTTTACATCACTATATATAACAAAAAATCCCCCCAGCCTTCAAAGATTCGGGCTCATGACTCTGCACTCTAAGAATAGAAAAGCAGTTACAATAAGTGACACCTGTAGCAAATGGTCTCCCACAACAAACAAAACAACAAATTAACTGGAAACTAAATTTGGCATCTGGCTTGGTTGTCCCGAATTTGCTGAAGGTCGTTGATGGCGTATAGGCAGTGGGAGAAATGGTGCTCCAACCATTTCCTGAAGTATAGGGCATCTTTGCCACCTCTGTCTAACTGCTGCCACCTGTGTTTAAACATGCTCTGCCACCTCCCTATAACTGTTTCTCATTCATGAAGGGTCATTTCGCCACTTGTCATTTGTGAAGTAAACTGCCACGGGTTCCCTCCTGCAACAACAACTGTTTTAGCTGTGAGGACAACAACCTTCTTATTGATGTCTGAGTTTTCATCATTAAGTGTCATATCCGTGCCCAATTTTCTCTTAGCTCCAGAAGTGACTAGAGAACTCCGATCTGCTAGTTGAGCCTTGTAATATTGAGTCTTTAAGGAGATACAGTTTGCATTCCTGGGAAGTTTATTTCCATCATTTTTAGTTGACTTGTCACAAACCTGTGATGTTTCTAATTTGACCAAATCTTCAGATCCAACTTTTTCATTTGAACACCCCTGATGATCTATACCAAGACTCTGCAATTTTTAACTTATTGTGGCATTCTCTTTTTCAAAACACTGTGCAAGTCGTATCAACTAAAACACCAAACCTATCGGTGGCATCCAAAAATCCTTCTTATGTTGCAGACCTTAGTCTTTTTGCAAACTCATCATCATATTGCACACGATAAAATGCAGTCTGTCCATATGGGAAATTTACCAAAATCACGAGGAACTGATTTAAAAACAGAAAAAACACTTGTTTGTGTCCAACCTTTCTCTTGTCCATGAATTGCTTTCAGTGAGTTTTGCACGACCCTGTTCGATGCAGAAATAGCTTTGCTGGAAGAGATTTAGGTTGTGATTCCTCATCACTGTTGAGTTTCTTGGCAAAAGGGGCAAAACCACCAAAAAGTCTTAAAACTCTCCAGTTTCGGGATCAGCTACGAATTTGCCATCCTCAATCGCGGCCACTTCATACTTTCCATCATGGTAATTGTCTTGGATATATTGAACGACCTCTAAATCTTTAGCCCTCTCTTGAAGGGATGAGTTGGAGCCGTTAAACTGAAAGATTTTGGACTTCGTATCAATAATAAAAATGTCATCATGGTTTAGAGATGACTGAGAATAAGGAACCTTTGTAACCTGCACAGCAAGCTTTCCCTTGCATGCAAACAAGTGAATTGAATACACTTTATCCTCGACATGTTTGAATCCTGACGAGACACCACCTTCTTCTGGTATGATGCAAGGCTTAAAATATGATAGAAACTTATTTGTTTCATGTCCTTGACTCTCTCTATGCTGCATTGTTTGTCCTTCAAGGGCTGTATTCAATTCAACAGTCTTGATGGCTGTTGCACCAGCTTCACCCTGACTTGTATCATTGCCAAGCCAATAATGGATATCATAACGAAAAAACACTACTTTTTAAAGATATTGTCTTCAGAGTAATACAAGAATCACCACTACGAGACTTTCCATAAAAGATTTGGGAACTGGCATGGGTCGAAAATTCTCAATTCGCCATATTTCAAGCCCGGACTTCTGGCCTGATCCTTGCAGAGCTGGTGGTGATCACCTTTTTCTTGTGGGCTTTCTCTTTTTGTGAACGCAAACCGCTTATTTTGTCCTTGTGATGAGCCTCTGAACGATCTTCATTAACTCCTCTTCCGGATGGTGGTCCTTGACCCCCGTTATTTGCAGAAGACGATGCTGTATATTTTGCAGAACTATCCCATTCCTCTGGCAAAAGCATCCTCTGTTCATAAAAGATGGAATATCATACTGGTGAGGACCGATAGCAGGGGAAAACTCAAGGAACACGCAACCCTCCTTTGCAACTGTGACTCTTCCGTGTTGGACACCTTGAATCCGGCTTCAAAAACACCTGGCAAAGGGTTTAACGGTCGCGTTTTATAAATATTTTTTGGTTCTCTGTGGGCAATATCCCACATTCGCGTGGTGAATAGAACATTCAGCGTTTAAATAAACCAACAGTTATATGTTATGTCAAGTAATAAGCCCGAGGCTTGGGCTTTGGGGTTTGGTATTGGCGCTGACTTTGGTTTGTGTTTGATGTAGGTGTATTGAACGGTGCTTATACCTTGGTGTCGAGATTTAGGAGGTTGGCCCAAGACCAATATACCTTTTGCTAAAAATTATGTTAATTTTTTCATAAAACTTCTGCATAAATGCAAAGGCCAAGGGGCCATTTTTAATTTTTTGCCAAATTCACCAAATTTTGGCGAACAAACCAACTTTGTTTTTTCTCACCAGCATTAAACTTTTACCATTTCGAACCAATCCACCTTTTTTGCCAGAAAATACACTGAAACTCACTTTGAAGCTTGCGCGCTGGGACTCATCTTATGCTTGGGCAGTGTCGAGCGCTTTCTGTCGCCTTCGCCATGCGTCGTGAGCGAATACATCCGCCTGAAATAGACAAATATTATTCAGAACGCTGATTCCCTATTATATAGGGTTCTAACACCCACTACGCTTGGTCCAGCTTTGGAGGGTTTATCTATGCTACCTTTCCTTACGCGACCTCATTTTTAGCCCCTATGTTAGAGGGGGGTCCCGGATAACTTTCACGGTTACTGGACTTTCAAGCAGTCCCTAGCTCAGACTCTTATGTTTGTTTTTGTAGCCTTGAAGACTTTCCTCTCCAATCCTAAATCAAGGTTGTAGCCTAGACTAAATTGATGGACCCTACAAACACAAAGTCTAATAACTTTTAGTTGAGCGTTACTTTAGTAGCTTGTCTTAAGTCAAAGGAAACGAAAGTGAAACCAGTGATGTTCGTTAAGAGATGAAAGAGAAGAGCATAAGATGAAACTTAAAACAAACTACTTCTTCTTCACAAATAAAGATTTTCCAATTAAACTCTTTAACCAAACGTTTTGTGACTACTTTTCTTAGATCTTTGAAAAGAAAAACCCAAAACAAGATTTCCGCTCGACTACAAGCTACTTATTGTCCTAAGAATTCAAACAAAGAACTTAAGAAAACTTTATTTTTCCTTAGTAAATGAAGAAACTAACCTAAACTACTCTACCAAACAAAGAAATGAAAGATTTATTTTTTTAATTGTTTTATGCTTCAAAACAAGAAATTTGAAAATGAATTCTTTTCTTTTCTTCTAAAGAAAAAAAAAGGAAAAATGACGACAAGACAGGACCAAGAAATGAATTCAGGCCCAAACGCAGATCATAGGGAGTGATTGACAATACCAAACAGGCAGATCCAAGAAGACTCACAAAATTGTCAAAAAACCTTATCAAAGAAAACAAAAGAAATATTTTGATGAAAAGAGAGCTTTGCTAAATTCAAACCTAAGCAACAAACTGCTATAATAGAGACCAGGACTAGATCAAGAAAACCCCTGAGAAGTGTGACTCCTGACAGGGAAGAGGATGAATGCCTCTCTTTCAAAAAAAAAAAAAAAATCTCAACAAACACTCTACTGACACTTCCACAGCCAGCGTATGTATGTGGGTTGTCCAAGGGCAGGGTGCATATGCACATATGCAGGCCCACTGTAGGCCATGTACACCTCTGTAACTCCTCAAAAAAATGAAAAAACAACAGTCCAGCACAGGTAAGAATTACTGGTATGGAAGACCAACATCCCTTAAAGACACAAAAGCTTACAGAAACTCATAAAACAATAAACAAACTGATTCAAAGAACCCAAAAAGAAATATCCCCAAAGACCCTAGAGGCTTCCCCAGTATGTTCACCAATTTTTCTATAGCAGGAAAACCCCTTTATGGACTACACCAAGGGTCTAAATCATAGGCAGAGAAAACTGTGTAAAGTCTCCTACTTTTAATCACCATCCCAACTTTACCCCACAATCATACATAAAAGAAAAGAGAGGGGGATCTAGTAGGCCTACCTTAAACTTCACGTTCAATGTCGATCCCTTTGCGCTTGGTTGTTTTCTAACTACAAATCTCCTCCCAAGGATGACCTACATTCATCAAAATAAAAACAAGAAACTACAATCATGCATTCTACATATGGATTAGTGGGTTATACATCATAAACAATAAATGTAAACAAATCATAAAATTTTAAGACGTCATTTGGCGGGACGGAAAACGTACTTTATATTAATCTCACAAAAAGTCACTTACAACATGAGATTGACACTTCTCCTCGAATGTGGTCTTGGGCTCCTCTTCATAATGCACCAACTTCTCAACTCACAATATGATTGTCGTATATTGGGGCAAAGGGGGAATAAGGAAATGGGCAGAGTTTCTATGCTCTCATGGATCTCCTTACAATGGGACCCCAACCCCTTCTTTTATAGGCTAAAAGGGATAGTAACGGTTGGGGTGACTGGCTATGGGAATTCAAATGGTTAAGTAACTGTTACACATTATTTTCATCATCCCTATGATCGTTAATGATGTAAACCTATATGTTGCCTTCAGAGGGGTCAGTGGCCTGAGTTCCTGAAGAGAGAAAGGAGAAGAAATTTTCCTGAGAAAAGAAGTTTCATTTTCCTATGTAAAAACCTTATAAAAAGGGAAGTTCGCAGGTTGCTATATAGGCAGGGTGCGAGAATGACCAATTCTCGCAGGTTGCACTATAGCCAGGGTGCGAACAGTTCGCAGGTTGCACTATAGCTAGGGTGCGAGAATGCCAGCACGTGCAAAAAATGAGCGTTTTCCCAAATATTCTAGAAGGAGAAGCTTCTATGGTGAGGTGGCATCCGAATGGCTTGGATCTTACTCGATTTCAATATTTAGTGGGATCATCCTAACCTCCTCACCTTATCCTCTTCAACCTATAAAAGGAGAGGAGCTCTCATGGAGAAGGGGTTCTTTGGCTTGGAATTATTAGCTTGGTTAGAGTGGCTTTGAGATTTTCTTTCTCAAGATAGATTGTGAGTAGATATCAGATCTATGGTCTCAGAATCCTTGGAGCAAGAAGTGTGTGGGGAACGACGGACAGTTGGAAGGGACCTTACGACATCAAGGCAATGGTTGTAATCTCTCTTTCACATTTAATATGATACAGTAATA